>WUQG02452686.1:0-12827 GCA_011317285.2 Androctonus mauritanicus | reverse complement strand
TTGTACTCGAAATATAAAATTCTATTGACTTTGATCTTACATCACACATCGCTCTTGTTAGTGGCAATAAAAGAATATCTGACGTAACATATAAAGACAATTTTAACTGTTCAATAAGTATGTTTTATTTTCACCAAGGAAAAAATAGAATAGTTGATCTTGAGTCTTATTAATATATTTAATAATTATTAAATATTTATATTATATTAATTAATTAAATTTTTCTTAACTTTGTAAGTTGGTGAAAGTTCAAATTTTAAAAAAAGTTATTTAAATTTCGTATTTTCTATAGTATTCCCGAATAATGTTATGTAAGAACAAATAAAAATCAGTGTGGAACTTATAAATTTCACTTAATTTTATTTGTGATAACAGAATATAGGCTAGATAAAGTTTTATGAATATTGATTCAAGAAAATATTTAATTATTTTGGCAAATACTTGCTTTTTTATGCACCACTTATGGTTGATATTTATTACTAGTTATTTACGAAAAAATATTTCTTAATTTATGAATGGCATTTCTTAAATATTACAGATTAAATTTTCTATATCGAAAATTTACCTATAATCAAAAGAAATTTTAAAGAATTTGTGAATTATTTTTCGTTACTAAGAAGATTTTTCATTCGAGTAAGGTTTATTAAAATTAAAAATACCTAATATGACTTAATAATACCTAATATGTCTTTTAATAAAATGATGAAGCACGTTTTTCAAATAAAAAATAATTAAAATATGGTGAATAATAAGTTCGATATTTTTAGGCACCGAATGCTCTAAATTTTGTATTTTATAAAAATCTAAGTAATTGATAGCAATTCGCAAATATAATTGATCACATGCAACTAATAAAACATCAAAACCTGATTATCTATTTTTTTAATCTTTGAAAGATATAATCATGTCGGAAAATAGAAGATGCATTACATCGAAAATTACTTGATTTATTATCCTTGGGTATATTTTATACCCATGAATTAACACTGGTATACTACACATGAAATTATAATTATACTGATATATAGGCCTATATATTTGTACTTTCTTAGTATATACTGTATATACAATATTCTCGCATTCTGTATTTCACATTTTGTCATTTCTACCTACAATCCAAGGAAAGGAAGATTATAAAATCAGCATCATACATGTATTTTCCCTTACTAATAATTTTTGAACTGCTAGCTAATTAAATAGATTTTTCATGAAAATTTATTTTAGTATTCTGACATTAAACGCCACCACGAAATCACATTATGCTTCATATTTTACGAAATTTTATTTTATAATATTGAAAATAGATGGAAATAAGCATTAAGTAATGCAGGGAAACAAATGGCGTATGTCTTACAGCTTTTAGAACATAATATATTTAGATTATTAACTGGATTCAAACATTATCTAAATAACATTGCGTATGCTAGTTAATAGGGAAAACCTGTACATGATCGTATACAGTAGCTATACTTGTAAATAATAAGAATTTTTTCTCGGAAGTTGTACTGCTTATTGAGTATTATTATGCTTAGTTTATCGACGGATACTTGGCACTACAGTCAAAGCACGGCAGTAAAATTTCCGTATTATCTGATTTGATTTGATTCCTGTGTTATCTGATTTGTTGATATTATTTTCGAGTAATTTAAAGTTTCAACTTTGAAGTGCATATAGGCCCTATGTTACAGGTAGATGATATATTGAATGCTTTGAGATATCTGTATTTCTTCAATAATTGCTGATATTACTTCGGTAAATTCGGATTGTTATTGTAGTCGGGAATGGCGGATATGTACTGAATATCTCGGGACACAACTGTGCAGGGTAAAACTGATATACAGCATATACGAGTTTGACCCAGTTAACTTTCTGTGTGACAAGCGTTGAAATTTTTGTTTTATCTTTTATACCTGTCACAAAGATGAAACACAATTACAAAAGAAAAACGACTAGGAATGACTGGGACCCGGAAAATATAAAAAGAGCACTTATTAGCATAAAAGACGGAGGTATGGGGTTCTTGAAACCATCAAAATCGTATAGCTTACCGAATTGTACATTATAAGATCGTTATAATAACTATCGTAAAAATGGTGATTTGGATCTGTCTCTTAAGAAAGGTTTAAGACATTTTAAGCCTGTTTTTTCACCCCCACATGAACAAGAATTAGTAGATCATGTATTGACTTTAAACAATGTATGTTTGACCTGACGTATAAAGATAAACCTCATTTAGTATTCCTGTGCATGCAGATAAGTAACATGGAGATAATTTTGAACAAAACGGAAAAACTAACTGGAGACGATTGGTTAAATGGGCTCGCGAAGGCTGTATAGGGTGGGATACTGAGAAATTGGATACTTACCTGTGCGATCGCTGATAATTCATTCTGGGGCAATACCATATAGAGTACTGTATATGATTTTCTCCACGAGAAGTTAATGCTTTTGTTTTGGTTTTTCAGTTCATATTATTTAACAATTTTCTAACATATTTTTATTTCATTATATTCATAACGAGAGTTTTTAATAGAGATGATGATTATAATTACTTATTTCTTTTTAATGTCGGAAATACATAGATACAAACTTAGCTATCTCTTTATAAGGCCCATTTTATTCAGTAGTCTTGCAATGTTTTTTTTATTTATTAATAATAATGATGATTTTTATTTTATAGAGCCCAATACTAATTCAAAAATTTATTTATTTGCTGAAATAAATGTAGGATATATTTGTCCCACTGATCAGTTACATGTTATACAAATGTGGGATCTATATAACCATTGATCAGTTTAATGCTATAAGTTATGTGTAAATATAAAGAAATATTTCATATTTAATAGTTATTCAAATATTTTATTCCTATAATGCTATTTACAATTGGAGTTAAATGTGTATATTATATGAAGTATAATTATGAAGTAAGTATTATGTACATGTTCTAAAGACATTTATTTGTTTTCCTTTTCACGATTTATATCGTCAGAACATTCCCGATATAATTAATATACATAGTTATAACATTCCGAACCGACAATATTTTATTTTTATTGTAAAAGAGATTTTTCAATAATATGTTTATAACAATAATATACTTATTTCGGCAGTGAAGGTCGGTAGAGACCTCACAAAATATAATGAAAATGCAGAAAATATATGATATTAATCATGACTTTCAATCGCTGAACAGATGGAAAATGGAATGATTCATCAAAATTATTAAAAATCTTTTATAATAAAAAAATTCCTTTTTGAAGTCTTATAACAGGATCATAATCTTGTATATAGCCTTATATTTGCAATTATTAGTTTTATTTACCTAACTATTTTTATGTTTTGTTTGTAGAAAATATTTCTCAATTAGGCCATGATTTTATTCGTATACCGTATTTATAAACAAAAATCGTAAATATGTGAGAACATTTCCTGATATTAGGAAAATTGTTATTTAATGGCTGCACCGTTATTCATCAGGAATGTTGATGATGCATCAGATATTTGTCATACTAACCTTTCAAATTTGTATATAGCATTGTTAACTTTTTTATGATATTAATGTAATGCTCTAATAGTACATTTTAAGTATGCTCGTCATTGCTGCTTTATTTTTTACATTTAAAATGTATTAAATTTCCGACATCCTGCATGACAAAAACATGATGTGGTCAGCAGTCTAGTCGTGTCAAAACATTTAGAGAGCACCTCATTCCTTTTGTTTCCATCACCTGACCAATTTTCACAAACAAAGGTAATATCAAGAAAATATTTGAATAATTTGAATCTTTCAACAGTCCATGACTAGTTTTATTTTTTATATCAAAATATATAACATCAAAAATTAATAATAGAAATAACTTATTGTTATGGATGGAATGTAATCTGTGTGGAGAGAAAGCAAACTGCAAACTTTCACATCTTTAATACTACTGTCTTTCCTGTTGTAATAGCGATACTCCCGATTGTTTTACATTACAATCTTTTGGGAATGAATGAAACAGATGCACTTTATCTTATTTGTGTTGCTATTATATCGAGGAACTCAACTCATACGGCATGATTGCATCTCTAAAATGATAGGTGACTTGTAAGCCTAATACCAAACAAGTGGATGCTGCCTCTTACAGTGTAGATGTCTATCCAGATAAATTATTTCTATTTTATCCTCTATTATCTCTAATAAATATTATCTGTTATATTAAACCACTGAGAGCGAATATTAATATTCTGGGTTCAATCGATAACTTCCGAAACTACAACAAAAAAGAATTGTTTTATCAGTCAACGATACGACCGAAAGACATAGGAAAAGCAACGATACTTCTCACTACCTCGTGCATGTCCAGACCGTGGACTTTATCGATTGGAGCTGAATCATAGCTGTGCGGAATCTTTCTATTATCTTTGAAAGTTTTCCAATAGAATATTGTCAACATAATAATTAATTCGTAAATTAATTCATTGAAGATGATTTTGGTGATATAATTAGTTTAATTCATTAATCATTTTGGAATAAACAGCACGCTCGGAAAACAAGTGGATTAGTTCTTTTCGGACAGCTTGTCTTCAAGTACCTCTAGATGAGTTCATATGTTTTTGGAAACAGTTTATAGGTTTATTTGATCTTCTTAATTCCAACAAAGACGAAAATACTGAATAAAGCCCACTTGACATCTGAAAATATTAATTTTGCTATATAATAGGTAATATTGATTTATTTTTATATATTACCACTATTACCATATACTATATTTATGTAAATATGTTTATGTTTGAAATAATTGAACTAAAACATATCAATAGAAATTTATAATTCTATATTAAATTGCTCTATTTTATGTGGAGGACGCGGAATTGGGGTTCGACGTAGTAGGTCAGGGCTAGGTAGTTCCCACTATAGTCCGTTTTCGTTCGGGAGACTGCGCAGTAAAATCCTTACTGAACTCTCAAACTCGGCATCGACGGACGATAGAACGGAGATTGATTCGAACTGAATAAACTAGAAGTTTAGACTATCCGTCTTCATAGATTTCGTACACCAATCACATTCGAGATAGGATATCAAACATGGAGGACATCAAAGGAATTATTTTGGAAGGAAAAGAAAATCCTTGCTTATGGGAGAAAAAAAAAATATGAATATAGAAACAGCTGCAGCAATTTATTCATATAGTAATTTCTAATTACTTTTTGAATTTCACCATCGATTTCTTTTTGCAAGTATTTACGACCACTGCACTACTATTGAGTTGATCGTCTTTCGTTTTTTGATCGTAAGTATAGTAAACTGGCAGTTTTAATTATAAGATTGACAGTTATACATTAAAAAGATCATTTCCGTTTCTTGAGCCTTTGTATATGCTATCGAGGCTAAACACAATTTCATAATCCCAAGCAACATGGTCATCCATTTTATTTGTATAAACTACCTCCTAATAAACTTCTTTGTGATTAGTTCGCTATCGAATTTTATGGCATTAACTCATTGGCTAAACCGATTGATGTACGAGTAACAATATGAACACTTTTGATGGAGTTGATTATGAATAACGGAGGGACGGAGATGGAAAATAATTCTAGTAAGAACCAAGCCTTCACCATTCACTTCAACAAAATTTATCAAAGGAATTTGGAGAAAGACTGACACTTAAAAGGAGAAATAAGAAAGTAAAAAAGCATCGTACCATTCGACCCGGAGATTCTTGCCTTCTACAACATAATACATCAACGCAAGAACAATAAATAAGAAATAAGATGTTCGAGAAGTTTTGTTGCAGATAGGTGTTGTGAAAAATTCGAGAGAGAAAACATGGATGAAAGACGATAAATGGAAAAACATTCTGTCTTTTCCCGCGAAAAAGGTGGAAAAAAAAAACTGTTCAGTTCACTCACGCTAAGAAAGTCAGTCTTCGGACTTTAAAGAGATAGGAACGTCGGCTCTAATGTGGAAAGCTGTCCCCTCCACTGGGGAAATCTTCGTGTAATTATTTGTTCTGTCGAAAACAAGAAACATCGCTTCAAAGAAAAGACAGAAAGAATGATCGGTTTTTTCGCCAACTTTATTAACTATCAAATTATTATTTATTTAAAACCCTCTTTGGGTTTTTATCAATTAAGCAATATGCTAACGGCATTGATTTTATCTGGTCATAGTGCGTGTGAGGTAGCGGTAATTCATTAACCACGTGGGTTGGCCGATTATTGATGAACGGGTTATTTTGTTTTGAAATTTTGATTAAAAATAAATATTAGTTAATTATCACCATATTTGGCAGTAAAAATAAAACGGAAAAAGATCTGCGGACGAGGAACTTCTTTTCTGCCTTTTCGTTCCTCATCCCTTCTGATTCACATCCACAGAGGTGATTCATAATTAATCACCGAAGAGGGATTTAAATTCATATAGTTCCGGGTAAAAGGTCGTCATCCCTCCGAAAAGGAACAGGCGATCCAACCAACAACCAGCGACCAACACAGTCGGTTCAGCGAGAATAACGCCAACCACAAAGAAAGAAAAAGTGCGTCGAGAAGCGGACTTTTCCTATTACCTATGCTGGAGCATCAAAAAGGACACCCTCCTTAATTACAGCGACATCGTCAACTGGTCATCGTGAACATTGATTGGACTTGTGAACTGAACTGTGTATCTACCGTGTTTCAAGTACTGAATCACTTAGTAGAAAAGGTATAACCTTCCTCGCAAATTGTCGGGCATTATTTTTTTTGTAAAGCTCTCTCTATATGTTAATAAAATGGAAGCTTAGATCTTATCTGTAATCTCTGTATCTCAGGAGCTGTCACCTCACTACCCATCCTTACCCGCGACGTGCTGTAAAACCGCGGCAAGGCCATAAGCCTGTACCATTCACCCATCGGTCTCGGCGACTTCACATATGATATTGCTCGGGCTAATATATATGTAGCCATAAGAACTTTTGTATTAGAATATGATGTTCCATAGTTTGAATTTATGTAAAGGAATTTTAAGATTCCTAACGTTCAAGAATACTTTCAAATTTTGTTCTATGTATTTAGTTCATAAGTTTCTGTATATGGTACTGATGAGGGACTGATAGCGTTCAAAAACGTTATACCATATTAAAACTGTGTTATCTTTGAATTGTAGCTGATTAAAAGCAAAGTGTTTAGTATATTCTCTATTGAAATTTATATCATAATTATTAAAAAATTATATGAATTCATTGAATTATTGTTATTTTATTAATATATCATATTTATTAACTTGTTCTTACTTCATTTGCACAATTTTTAGCAATACTTTTTTATAAATTTTTTTTATATCAAAAAATCCTAACATAAATAAAAATGATCTCGTCTCATACATAAATAGTATTATTCTTTATGTTCCTCTAATTTTTATTCTCTAATAGATGGTTTATTATTGCAATCCACCAAATATTACATGCCATGAATTAAAGTAAGTTTGGCTACAATTTTATGAGAAGCAAATAGCTGTTATAAAGCAATAAAAGTGCCATGTCCATTTAAATGCTGTCAGGTGTTTGTTTCATTTTTTGCAATTTTCTTCTAAATTTCATTGATATTAAAACAAAAAATGAATAACTAAGATATATTTTAGTTTATTTTAACAGAATTAATCAATATTCTCCTATTATCTTCAATATTTTTTAGTTTTTAGTATTTTATAGCTCATTATATGAAAAATTTGATTTTTACTTAAAATTTCAAAAATATCATTTATCTCACTCCAAAATTGGAATAATTTGACAAGATGGAATAAAAAAAATTCAAATTCTATCAAGCCATTCAGTTATAAACAATGTTTGTTTACACATAATTTAAAAAATATTTCAGTAACTGAAAAAATTTAGGAAACACCATCAAAAGGGCAAATTTTCAAAAAATATGCACAAAAAACTAATTTGTAAAAGCTGAATTAATAAAATCAGGATTAAATTTTTTAACTCTTTTTTTTTTGTTTTTTATTGACTTCCATACACATCAACAACAATGAATAGTTAATTTTAAAATAGAATTTTTTATTCTATATTTATTGTCATAATTTGCATATTATACATCTTTTATAAAAATTCTATAAAGATATAAAAAAACTTTTTGTAGATGAAAAGTGATGCAATGAAAACATATCAGAGAGTGTAATAAAATTATATTATGAAGCAAAATTTCATATAATATGCTATTTAGAAGCCCTCAAAGTTAAAGAATTATATTTTACACTTCCCAAGGGTATGATTTGCTCTTGTTAACATGTCACACCTTCTCACGCATCATAACCAAATGTCCTTGATCATTCTACTGTAGATAATAAAATCTACTCTTATGTTTATAAATAAAACAAAAAACACATTTGTTTTGACTTCAAGAAAGATTTACTGATTGAATAAAATATAATGCTCTATTTGTTCACATAATTTTGATAAGAAAATATATTATTTAAAAATTCATTAAAATATAATAGATAAGTTATTATTTTTTCGTGTATTAGAAAATAAACATTTTGCTGGAAAATAAGACTTCTGAATATACGAAATCTTATTTACATTAAAAAGATAGTGAAAATTTCAATATAATTAATATTTTAATAATCTGCCTATTAATTTGCATTTCACTACTATTGATTAGCCAATCACTTTACAACTGTTGGATTAAAGAATAATCACAAAAGTCATGTAGTAAAGCAGTCACCATCTAAGAGAATCCAGATTTAATTCAGAATACAGGAATACCTCGATTATTGTGGCTATTGCTGCCATGAAAAATACCAAATAATTAAATCCACAATAATTGGGATAAATAATGTGTGTAAAATGAGTGATCATTGCCAATGATTTTTCAAATCATTAATTAAATTTTATATTTGAAGTAAAAAAGAAATGTAAAAAGAAACATGTTAATCTTATAAGCTGATGACTCTACGTTTCTTCTTGATAGCTATAGACTTGATATCATCCTTGTTTCTTTTAGCATTCATTGTAGGGGTAAATAAGAAGAGAAATAAATATCCATCTGTATTTCAGGCAAAGGCAGACAGTTACTAATGAGTGATGAGTAGGTGCTGTTGAATAAAAGTGAAATGCTACAAGAGAGCTACCTTCACTGTGGCAACTTAAACTAAATGTAATTCTGGTTGCATATGTAGTGGGTTATATCTTGCAGCCACAATAATTTGAATTTGGAGCACTTCTTCTTCAGCTTAAACTTTTTCCATTTCTATACAGGATCAATGTTTTTGATGAGCTTTCTCCATTGCACTCTGTCCTTTATCCACTCCCTTCTGAGACTCTTTGATCTTGGATCTTCATCCACAATATCTTGCCATCTTCTCTTGAGCCATCCTCTTTTCCTCATTCAACTTTCATGTTCATAACTCTTTTGCCAGTGTAGTTCTCATCTCTTCTCATTACATAACCAAACCATCTCAGTCTACTTTCTTGGATCTTACTTCCAATATCTGTAACCTTCACTGTCCCTTGGATGCGTTCATTTCTATTCCTGTCTTCTCATGTCATTCCGCACATCCATCTCAACATTCTCATTTCTGCCGCCTTCATCTTTTGTATTTTGGACTTCTTAAAAGGGAGTGTTTTCATTCCATACAGCATTGCTAGTCTCAAGCTGTTCTATATACTTTGTCCTTTAGACATACAGGGACCTTCTTATCGCAGAGGACTCCAGATACTTCTTTCCAATTTTTCCAATCTGTTAGCACTTCTCTACCTATCTCACTCAGTTCATCAACTGTCGAACCAAGGTATCTAAAGTGGTCAGTTTTTTTGATTGCTATTTCTATTAGTTTCATGTCCTCATTTTCCTAGGACTCTATGTTGCAAGCCATATATTCTGTCTTACTTCTGCTGATTTTCAGTCCTCTATCTTCTAAGACTTTCCTCCAATCCTCTAGCTTTTCTTCGATCTTTGCTCTAGATCTTACACATAAAACTGCAATCATCTGCATATAGCATGTTCCAAGATGTTTCTTCCCTAACTCTCTCTGATAGTCCTATCAGAGAAAGTTAGGGAAATTTAATAGAAGTCCTATCAGATGTAAATCCATTGTAGATAACATTACAAAGAAAGTAAATTAGGAAACTCTTGCATTTGTTAATTAAAATTCTATGTTATAAAAGTAAAATTAAATTCAATATGTTATTCTCTTTAAAGTTATAAACAATTTAATGAAAATGCATTTATTATGTTGTAAAATGATGATTATAAAATTAATTATTTTAATTTTATACAGCCAGTCATTTTTTAGGAAGGAGATTGACAGTTTCACGACATCTTTTTTCTTCGGGACAGTTTTGGAAAACAGCTGTTCGAAATAGTAATTGTGATGTTGTTATGACTTTCCCACAAATGACTACTGAAGAAACTTTATTATGGTTTCTTGCTCATTTAAAAGCTCGTGTCCCAGAATTGATTATTGATGTTAGACAACATCAATATACAGGAGTATTTGGCTTCTATCTGACTGCAACATATGAGAAGTAATATATTAATTTTTCTATTTTGAAATAGTTTTATAAATATGGTAAAGTATCGTTAAAATTTATTAGAATTAATATGAAAAATAATAGTTAGCTTTTAGTGTTTTTATTAGAAATTTTAATTATTAAAAATAAATTAATGAGATTTTTAATGATCTTAATAACAAAATGTTCACTTCAATTTAGTTAAAATTTTAAAAAAATCTATATATTTTCAAAAACAGTTATCTGTGGTATGCCATTATCATTTATTTATGATTGATCATTATTATTATTATAATAACAATTTTATGATGATGATGATTAAAAATTTCAAATATCAGTAAAAGTTATTTTAAATTATTTTCATTTATTATTACTATTCATTAATGAAAACACAAGATGTTATAATTAGGATTATGGAGTTGAAATTATAAGCCAGTTTAGATGGAGTCTGAAATAGAATCAGAGTTGGTAAAAATAAATCAACTCCAAATAAATATAGTAATTACATACATAATTTATAAATTTTTATAACTTTCTAACAGGAATATGATAAAGGCTTATAACTTAATTTATGAATAGTTATACACTCATTTCTGTTTAATGTTATTAAGATAAAAAATTGGAAGAAAACTGAAAATTGTATACACAATGAAATGCATATTATTATAAATTTAGATTTTTAATTTCTTAATAATTTTGGTCTCCAAATATTTAAGATATGTTAAATAAATGAATATGAGACATTTATAAATATCTTAGATACAACATCAATATTTAATATCATGTTTCATATATTTTATAAATTATAATTAATAAAGACAAAAATTACTTGATTTTTAAATATAGATAAATTTCACTTATTATTATATTAAAGAAGTTATTTATATAAACATAGATATCAGAACTTAAAAATTAATATTTGATCATTATAATTATAATCTTGGTAACCTGTGCATGCTATAATTGAATTTTATTGATTAATGTGTATAAATAAGTGCCATATTACAATTATATCAATACTTATTATACTAGCAATCTACATACTGAATCATATCAGCTGAAAAACACCTTATTCTAAAAAATACCTTTGAAATGATTCAGATAATATTGATGAAATGGTCATGGTACCATTTACTATTTCAGTAAGTTTGCTATTATTAATGTATATTGAGCTTTTGTAAATGAATCAAGAATCTGAGATTTAAAAAATTGAGGAGTCAAATATCTATTCCTCAAATTTTTAAATCTCTGATTCTGGATTCTACAGTCTGATTATAAAAATTTTTATAAAATAATTAATTTTATAATTAATTATAAAAGCTGTTTTAACTTTACAAAAACATATTTAATATTTCTTCTTAATAGTAATGTAAAAGAAATTAAAAATTTAATTATATAACATAATGTAGGAAGTTGTTTGTTAGAGCTTTCCTCCTCTGTTAATTTTTGTAGAAAGTATATTTTTTAACAGATTGATATTTTTTTAAATTAAAAAATATTTAAGCTTGCTAAAGATAAATATAAAATTTAATATATAATAGATAAATATAAAATTTTGAAATTTATATTTAAAATAAAATTTAAATAAATAAAGGAATATTTAGATTAGATTGTTATATATATATATGTAGGACAGTGACTAAAGTATTGTTATCCATTTCTAATAAAATTGACAAGGCTTGTACTATAATTTAAAATATTTTAATCTCTTGAAAAGTTTATAACATTAAAACTGATAGACTTTAGTCAATGAAATTTAGCATATTATATATTAAAATGATTTCAATAACTCAGGCTACCAATAGGAATTAAAATGTAGCTTTTAATATATATAGTCAATGCCTAATATAGGCATTGAAATAGTCTTTTAACAAATTTCTGCATGATCTCTTTAATAACTTATGAACTAACTCTTAGTTGTTTATTTTCATTATATTTGATAGTAATATTCTTCTATTAAAGATAATCTTGATACCACATGATTTGATCCTTTGTCTTCAATCATTTTAGATTGGCAGATGTTTAAATCTTATAAGAATTTCCTGTAATAATTCAGGAACTATTTAATAAATTTTTATGAAATTCAATAAACAAAAAGTTCTTGCTTAACAAGTATTCACGTTTACAAGTTTTTCCAAATATATCAAAAAAAAATCAAAAATATGAACATAAATTGCAATAAATTGATGTTAAGTACAGGTAGCCCTCGGTTTACGCCGCTCAATTTATGCCAATTCACAATAATGCCGCTGCGCAACTCGCCATTTCGCTGTGTAATTCCCCAATTCTTCTTATGCTAGACTGATTTTCATTTCAGTGTTGATGTATTTACTGAGCCGCGATATTGTGCAT
>WUQG02452675.1:0-12827 GCA_011317285.2 Androctonus mauritanicus | reverse complement strand
TCGAAGAAGAATATTGAAGGAGAAAAAGAATAAATCCGTATAGATTTTTTTAAATATATTTATTTGAAAATGAAACAATATGGAACATCATGGAACGTTTTTTTTCTAAATCTCATGTAAGTATGACGTTTTATTTGATTTCTTTTTACATGGTACTGATACGGAACAATAATTTAGTCTATTTGTAAAATACCAGTTTCCGCCAAATTGTTGAAGAAAATAATCACTGTAACAAATTCTAGATTGTTCTTGGTCTTGATTATTTTATGGAATGGCATTATAAATCATGCGTTTTTTAGAGCAAATGCATTAAGACTTTTGCATGATATTTACAATTCAATGTCACTATGTTGTTCTGTTATTTACAATCCTACATTTGTTGAACCGATTACACGTATGGATAATTGGAGAAATTGAAAAACGACGATGAATGGGCAACACACATGCTTTTGCCCAAATATCAGAAGCTATGAAAGTGATACATTCATCTTCTGTTTTTTTTTCAATAATATTAATAAACAAGTCCGAGGATAAACAGGGATTTTCGAACAAAGGACTGTGAGCGCTGCATTTTTTTCCATTTACGATGACTTCACCACCACTGTTATTTGTGAAATATAAACATTTCACAATCGTACCATCCTTCATTATGATGTAAGAATCAGCACTTTTTGACGTGTCAATTTCACAAAAACTGCTGGACAATTTTGAAAAACATCCCTCAAACGAATTCGTAGAATTTCCTGTGTGCTTTTCATAGGTCTTGGAGATAATCCAATCATCTTCAACTTCATTTTTGGTATTCAGCCCTTTTAACTCTCCAAAACGCCGCCCTAACTGTTGCAAAGGTTGATGAGCCTTTCTAAAAAGTTTTTTTATTTTCCCGATATGATTTTCAAATTTAAATGCGTCAAAATTTCCTAGATTGCCATATATTCTTGCGAAATGTACTAAATGCAGAAGCCCGTGAATATTGTAGCTCATAAATTTAAGTCCGTAATGGGTATAAGACTTTTTGACGAAATCTTTTAATAAACCCTCCGCAAAATTTAGATAATCATCTCGATTGCAAAATTCCTCATTGAGCAAAATTGAACATGCCACGTGGAGGATCATAAAATGATCATACAGTTCCTTCTTTAACAGATTTTCCAAGACAACTGGTCCTGTATAAAGTAGAAACTGCCGAAAATCAGTGGCTTTCCATGTTGACAGTAGATATTTTAATTTCTTTGGTTTTCGGTTGCTGAATTCTTTTGGAAGGTGTCCATGAAGTTTTAAAAGTCTTGCACATAGTTGCGATCTGTCCCTGGTTTTTAATCGAATGCATCTTGGTCCCTTTGTCCATTTTTTTATGAGTTTTTTCACTACACCTAAACAAATGAGATGCATGTAATCGAGGGGCGTATGCGATATGGGTTTGAAATCAGGTATTTCATTCAGAATAGTTGGCCCCAACTGCAGTGTACCCAAGTACTTGTTATTGATGAAATCTTCATCCGATCGCAAATTTTTGCCCTCTCCGGGAAAATAAACCGTCTTGTTTGACAATTGACCACGAATATCACAAACAAGACAACAGTCGTAACCAGCATGGCCTTTTGTAGATAAAACGTATTTTTTTGCAGGGATGTCAAGAGTGAAACCTTTGAAAACTACTTTGAATTTCTTCTTATTTTTGATGATTCCATTTGATAATAGTTCTTTCAACTCGTCAACAAATTCCCGTAAAAATATATTTGGATCAGCTTTTTTCTCCCCATAATGCGCTCCCACAGCCGCAACATCATTGAAAATCGTATCAGATATTAGAATTATCCATGCTGATTTTTCGGCTGAGTGAGAGGTTGGAAACCCGTCAATCATACCAAATATTTCTATAGTGTCTTTTTCTGGATAGTTCATGATATATTTATTTAAAAATATATCTATATTATCACGTAGACCGTAGTGACAATACTGACCGTCATCCATTTCTTTCACATTAATTTGTCTTGGAGTTTTCAATAGAGTTCTTGCATCTTTAGGAAAAGACGCCGTCGTATATTTTCGCAAAGCCAAAAGCAGTTTATTTAAAAAATTATGGGGAATATGATTTATGAATTCTAAGGCCAATTGTCGAATGACTTCAATGAATTTCACGTCGCGAGACGATGTGTCATCTGAATCATGAGAAGTTTCAGATCCATAATCGTTGTTGTTCACAAATGTTCCAAATTCGTTGGAAGTATTCGGGATATCTGTCAATTCATCAGATTTTTTCTTCTTTCCATGTGACTTTTCAGGAATATTCTCTGAACCAGTTTTGTAAGATGAATCTCCTTTCCTGAAAAAGTCATCTTTCCCAAGAAAATCGTCTTCTTCACAAGAGCTTGAAGTCGAAAAAATCGACGATGAAGAGTCATCACTATCTTCCCAGTCACTTGAATCTGATTCCGAGATGTCTGATTCTTCACTGTTAATTTTTGAATTCAAATCCATGGTCTGTACCTGTTTTTTCGCCTCGATCCATGAAAAATCTGCTGACTCCCCCAATTGCTGTATTAGCGAATTTGATGACAAACCTACGGACTTTGCATGATTGGCTTGATCAACTACCATCATGACATCAGCTTCCAAAAATTTCCGTGACGGAATATCATCGAATGATGGAGAGCTCGAAAAATCATTTGCAGACTCAATTAACCGTGCTTCGGCTTGCAATTTCTCCACTGCCTGATTCAGTAATCGTCGCTGATGTCGCTTGGTGTACTTATTAAAGTATGTCGTCGTCCTTGCTTTGTTCATACTGGCTGAAATTGAAAACAAAAAATCGAAATTTTGTCAAGCTTTGTATTTTGACATTTTCATTTATCAATTGGAAGATTCATCGAGCAAGTCACTATAACTAGTTCAACAATAACATGTAGATCATTCTACACCAATTTTTTTAGGTATGACGAGCGTAGACTTTTTTTTTAGACAAACTGAATTTTCCGCATTTTTGGGGGAGAATTTTCATCAACTGATCCTATGAAAGTGTTTTTCGGAAAAGTTCTGATCGATTTATTACTTTCTGATATTTTTCCGACTCTTTTCAACAATTTTAAGGATGGTCGATGATTTAGAAATTTCAGCGCTTTTTGGTGCATTTTGAAAGTTTGTCCATTACAACGTCATTTTGAAGGTGTTGCGATATACTCGACTGACTTTACTATATCACGTATTTTTCAAATTTCTCCTTACATGCTTTTTTTATGTCTTAGACAAATAATCAAGTTTCAAAATTATTGTAAAGGTCGGTGATTTCAAAATGAATCGCCGAAAAACATTACTTGCCATAAAAAGCTGTGTTAAATCAACGTTTTTGGGATTGAATTTCTTCGAATTTTGCTCGGAAACATGCATTCAACAAAATGCGAATGTTTTTCTTATGATTTTATCTATATTTTAACCAATTTTCAGACTCCAAAATTATTCCTCGATTTATTCATCGATCCTCATTAAGCCATTTTTGACATTTTATAAGCCACAAAATAATTTTTTTAATTAATTAATTTTCAATCTTCTCTTTGCTCTGAAAGTCGCTGAATAGCAAATAAAAAAAGTAAATTTTAACCTATTGTATTTATAACATTCTTACAACAAATGATTGATACTATAAAATTTGATTTCATCATAAGCGATTCGGATCAACTCAACCCATAAAAAACCACTCCTTAGTGCTGCCAGCCAAACAAAGAATAGAGACAAGTCCACTTTCGTAAATTTCGAAAAATCAGTAGAAAACGTTTTTTTCAATTTTATTGGCTATTTTATTAGCTAAAATGAAATACCCGAATTAGCCAAGATTTTTTTTTCGTATTTCTTAATACTTCTGCCGAAATTTTTTTTTAATTTTCACATCTTTTCGGAGAAATTGGACCTAGTGTGCTTTTAACTTAGTGTCAAATTTTTGGAAGTCTCATTCGAGCCCACCGTCACACACAAGCAGATTATGAACTCAGTGGAATCGAAATCACCCAATTACTTTTTTATTACCATTCGATAAGGACTTTAATTCCGGTTCCAAAAATGTCAAAATCTCATTTTTGATGGAAATTCATCCCTATTCTTCGCTTATAGACGGCAGAGCGGAATCTCTATGATATTAATAACAGTTATACAAATTTAACCTATTTTGAAAATTACTCAAACTTCTTTAAGCCTGGTCAACTTCCTCCCTTGGAAAAAAATTATCTTGAATCACTCAACCTCTAAAAACCACCTCCAAGCCACTCAAAAGTCAAAAAATTAGTCACAGTTGTGAAAACGTGGGTATTCTGAGACCTTAATGAACTTCTTGGTGTACACCTCCCCCTCCCTCTTCCTCCACTCTGCATCTCACAAAAATCATTTTGATCACAAAAAATGAGAGAATTCGCTATATTAGGCATTTTATTGTAGAGAAAAATGTAATGTTTACTCGAGTTTTGCGTGGAGACAGGGAAAGGGTTTGAGCAGGTCATGGTTTTACTCAAAAACTAAAAAGACTGTTTGGGCGAAAAAATTACTACATTCAGGTTAGCGCGCGACGCGGTATGAAGAGCATGTTTTTGAGAAAATTTCCATCAAAATTGACTACTTACAAGAAGATTTTGATGCTGTTTCATCTTTACTACAAATGACTTGAAATCTATCAAATTTTTTGAGAAATCACGTTCAATTTTACCTTGACCTGAAGCGAAATTTGAGACTTTTCTGCGTTTAAAATGCATTTTAATGAGGTAAAAATGCGTAAAAACGAACGCGTGAACAGTCAAATGAATCGGAAATTTTCCGAGAAATTCAAAAAAAATTACTATCAAAGGTCAAAAACGTCACCAATGCATTGTTCCAAAAGGAGTGCGCGGGCGGGTCTAGAGAGGGCGAGTGCGGTGCGGACGGTCTAAAATCAAAACATGTTGAAACACACTCCCGTTCGGGAATTTGATCGCATTTCGATTTTTATCAGTTACAGTGTATCGTTGTCATCGATTTGCCATGATTAGCCTTTTATTCCGCAGTAAGTGTTCTCCAACACGTGTTGTTCTCACACTGCTCGCATTGCACTCGCACTCTCCAGACTCGTCCGCGTACTCTTTTTAAAAGAGTATGGCGGCGAAGTTCAAATTTTTGAATTTAGCTTTTTTGTCAAAAAATTGCTGTTAAAAATGAGAAAACGTTTAATACCTCAAATTTTTTGCTTCCCAAACTGAGTGCATTGCTTAAAGAATACTTTTTTCAAGGAAAAAAATATATAATTTTTTCAAAATTTCCAATTCTTACAAAATTTTTTTTCAGAGACGCATTGTCGAGTTCTGAAAATAGTTTCATCGGATTTGTCGTCAAATTTTACATGAAAAACCATGTTTGTGAATTTTTTTACGAGAATTTTCCGTCTTTTTATTCAAAAAAACTCATTTTTTCAAAATTATCAAAAAAATCGCCCGAAGGGCTTTTGAGCCGGATTTCTGAGACCATGGATCTCTTCTGGGTCTGAAAATCATCCTAAACATGTTTTTTTGAGTGGAAGAATTGATCCCGACAAAAAAAATGCACTTGCGAACCTGCCGTTTGTGGCTTTGAATCCTCCTAAAGTAAGCTAAATTTTAGATAGTCACAATTTCTATAATATTCTTAGATTTCTTTGAATCAGTTCAGAAAAGTTTTTCTTCCGAGTAATATGTAGTATTTATCAGATCTATATGCTTATCTAACAATTCTGTTTGAAATATTTATAATTGTTTGTAATTATAACTTTGAGTCATAAAAACTATTGTTTGGTGCAAATTTGTCTATTTTTCCCCGATTTCACTTGATTTTTCCCACTGATGCTCTTGTAGCGTTTCCTTCATAAATTAATTTTTTACTATTTTTATATGTTGAATAAGGTCTCTGCGAAATTTGAAGAAGATTCTATGACGCAATGTCTGATTATGAAAAAATCACGAGGCAAACTGGTATATTTTACGCCGGTTTCACGTGGTTTATCCCGAGCTGGCGCCTCCTTCTGTAGCATACCCCCTTCAGAAAATACTTTTTAGAATTTTTATATAGCTAATAAGGTCCCTACAAAACTTGGAAAAGATTCTACAGGGCAATTTTCAGTTTTTAAAACTAATCTTCTATTTTTAGCCAATTTCACGCGATTTTTCCCCAACTAGAGCTCGTGTTAATGCATCTTGGGGTATAAGCGCCCAAATCAATTTTTTCGGAATTTTTATATGTGTCACAAGGTTTCTGCACCGTTTGAAAAAGACCCTAGAAATGCATTTCGTCCGTTTCCCGTTCTTGATGACAAAAGTTTTTGAAATTACCTCCCAACTTTAAATGATTCTTTTTAACCCCCACAATATAAATTGAGCAATTTTGGAGCTCCGGGTGGCTTCCCACTAGAGTCAGAAACAGTAGGAGAAATTCCGGCTACGTCTTGTTTCTGGCTATTTGCGGGCCATATACATTTGATCCGACTCGCTGAAAAATAGTCAAGGGTGGTTATTTGGGCCCCAAATAAGCCAGTTTTGATGGAAAATGTAACTTATTCAAGTCAGATTTTGCTAAAACTTTTGACATTAAGAGCCGGAAAAAAACCGAAAAAATTCTGGCTATTTGCAGGAGGATTTCAATTATGACGAAACTTATCATGCCGAACAGAGGTACAAGTTTTTTTTCACAATTCGCCTACTTGAGACCCAAAAAACCCAGCTTGACCACTTTTGAGTTAGACCAAAAGTTCATTGGCCAAAGACGGCTGGAACCGAAATTTTTCAGGCTGTCTTGCGAGGCCGTCTGGAGCTCTGAAATTGCTTGTGCTATACTCTAGGAGTCAAATAGAAGCATTGGGAGATGAAAAAAAATTTTTGCCCGGGTTGTGTACAGAATTGTTGTCAAGAACCGGAAATGGCCGTAATACATTTCTAAGGGATCCTTGCATCATATTCGCATTGAATAAAAATATATTGCAAACTTGTCTACTTTACAACCATTTTTTTCAAATTCACAAAAAATTCCCGTCGACCCTATTTTTAAGATTCAAGAGCCTATTTTCACCGTTAGAACATAAGAGTCAGAGTTGAAGCGGGGTTTATTGTTTGAAGCAACAATTTTAGTTATAGGAATGAATTAAATCAAACTGAAATGAAATTAAATTACTGCGTTATTCGATTCCTCCGCCGATATTCCGCCGATGTTTGTAATCTCTTTCAAGCAACCCTGACGAGCACAAAACGTAAAATCTTGAATTGCGAAAAAAAACAACGTATGAATATTTTTGTGGTTAGTAAATTCGCCCGAAACCGTTTTCAATGGAGGTTAGAAGAAATGGCAAAGCCGCGGATTGTGTCTATACAAAAAGTTCAAATCCTTAAAATGAATCCGAAAGAAAACAAATACTACGTGGTGCAATTTACGGACGATTCGGTCTCAGTAGTTTGCGAAAGCTGGTTTTTCGACGACGACAAAAAGGTGTGCATGTATCCCGAAAAAGACCACAGAAAGGCTCTAGAAACTCACGGTCGGCCAAAAACGGGACAAACATGGAGGACGTGTGGAGTTGTAAGGATTTTCAACTCCGAGGGAATAGGTAGGTTTTTTTCATTTTTCTCGACATTTATTGTACACGCGTCGACACAATCACACACGCGCGCAAATATTCATTCTTAGAAATATTTATGTTGTCGTGCCAGTTTGACAAAAAAATGCACGTGATTTTCAAATTTTGACCGCCCTTGGGTCTACAAATTAGTGTACGCAAGAAATTTTCTACATTCCTTTTTTGCATATTCGCAATCAATCTATAAATTTATATGAATTTTTTTAGCGCATACCTTGTTAAATTGCCTTTTTCACGTATTATTTTCAAATGCTCGCAGGTAATCTTCGAGAAGCCTTGGAAAAAGCAAAAATCGCTGAGGAATCGTCTGACGTAGACAATGTCTATGAAGAGTACAATGATAAAAATCTACGCCACAGCCGACACGTTAAAAAGTTTACATCTGAGTCAGAAACAGAATCAAAAAAGGATGGAGGAAAAGTGAGCAGAGATGGAATTGAAAAAGAACAAAATGAAAATAGAGTACCAGCGAGTCAAAAATCGGAAAATGAACAACACGGTGAAGATACCAGTAAAGGAGAGAGGACTGAGATGGAACAACAAGATGATGGATCAAAAGAAATCGCAGATGAAAGTGAGAACGAAAAAAGTCACGCTTCGTCTAATTTATCCGAGTCCGAAAGCCAGAATTTCTGTGAAAATGAACAAAATGAACATCGATTGAAGACAAAATCCAAGAGACGAGCCTTGTCATCTAACAGCAGTGAAGATTCAGGCACAGATTCTGAGAAAACCAAAAGAAAGAAAAATAAGAGGTTATCTTTGTCAAGTCAGGATTCATTAAATGAAACATTGATTACAACAATGCAAATACCTAAAAAAAGTAACAAGACTCAGATACACTTAGAAAATTTTTCCAAAAAGAATAATTTACATTTTACATTTTACAGCCGTTCCATCCAACGCATTTACGTTTTCATCGCAAACCATTCCTGGAACATCCAGAGACTTGCAAGCACAAATAGCATCCATCAAGGAGAGCCATAGTAATGAAGGTCAAACTTCTACGTCCACAAGATTGGAAAGAATGGAAGGTGAGCAGAAAAAACGTGAATCGATAACAAATGTGGATCTGTTGAAAATTCTATTAATCTATTAATTTTATTAATTCATTTTTCATTCCGAAAACCTGTGTAGAATAGTTATTTTCCGCGATTGTTAATTTTTGTCTCACTGAGAGTGTTGAATGGACCTTTCTTCGCACGTGCTAGGAACATAATTATTTTTTAACAACTGCGTCGGAAGTACAAAATTCGCGAATAGAAAAATTGTTGAAATAATCGAAAAATACGAACGTAACGTCCCTATCCTCAAATTGAATATTATTCATTTGAAAATTGAAACAATTGCTTTATTTACAAGAGAAACGAATCGAAAATGAGTCAAACTTTAGTTTCTTCAATTTTGTATTGTATTCGTTGTATTTCGGCCAAAAACAATATTTTTGAAAAATCGTGCGGAAAAGTCGTTTTTTTGAACGGATTTTCCAAGAATGTTTTTTGGACAGAAATAGCTGAAAAATTGCTTTTCCGCGCAAATTTTTGGGTGAAAACTGTGCCTTCGATGCACGAGTTTTAAATAGAGTACTTTATTTAACAAGAAGCAGAAAGGAGCCGTTTTAATTGATAAAAAAAGTCTTTTTCCTAAACAGAATATCAGTGGTAGTTTGGTTTCTTCATTTTTTTTTAACTTTTACAGTTGTTTTGTGATCAAAAACATTATGTTCCAAAACTCATCTGGAAAAGTCGTTTTTTTGCTAAGGTTTTTCAAGAATTGTAAAAAATAAACATGGAAATTCCCTGAATTGGATCAACACTAAATAAGTTGAGATAAAAAGTGTTTTCTTTGAAATTTTTCAAATAGAAAATCTAAACGCAAAAAATTATGATTGTATTATTCCTTTCTACAGAAAAAAATTTCTTCAACACACCCACTTCATTTAATCTTTGCTCTTTCAAGCAATGGTGAAAGTACTGACTCGAAGACAAGCATACCACGAAGTGACGGAGGAGAATACAAATTCGATAGATCGTCGGTACCAGCGAATGGAAATGTTTGATGATCTCTTTCCGCTTGGTCATAAGAAAGAGATGAAACGCCTAAATACTCTGGTACAACGGGATGCAAGACATACAGAAATGCGTCAAGCTTTTGTGAGTACAAATATGAGTAGTTGATATAATTAGCGGTTACAAATGGCAATGAAGTATAGCGCAAACACAGATAGCTGAAAAATTCTCTCTCCTCTCTCATTGTCTCTCCCTAAGGGGGCGCTAGGCCTACATACTGTTTTTTACCTTTTTTTCTTCTTTTTAGATAGTGGCAAGTATTTTTTATCCTACTAGGATTCATTCAAACTAATCATAAACCTTCCTGATAAATGATTTTTATCAGTACCAAACGCTTCGTAAAGCAGTTCTAGGGTAGCACATCATTCTTCCACGCAATTACCCCTTCCCTATCATTTTCTACATCTCTCTTTCTTCCTCTCGCTTTCATTTTCTCCTCTCTTACTATCCGTTTGTTTGCCTCTCGCCCTTTTTTCTCTCCCCCTTTCCGAACGCTCACTCTGTTCATCACTTAATTTAAATTGTCAATCTATTGATTTATTTATATTTATCAACAGAGAGACTATCTACGAACAATAGGAGGTGCTTCAGAACATTTTATTGTCAGAAATATGATGAAAAAAATATTTGATGACAACCTATTATTGAAATATTCATTAATAGGCCAAAAAGGCAAACGGAGTTTCCAGGACGACGCAGGCAACATTTACGCCTCGATTAAAAGTGAGTATTGACATATACCCGATTCCTTACGGAGGGTCGTTGATTTTGAAATTTGATCCATCTTTAAAGTTTGTAGCAGTAGTTTGAAAGTGAATTAAAAAAGATTGTTTTAGTCATTTTCCGGGAAATGGAAAATGCAACCCGCCATATTTTTGCGCTTTTTTCGCGCTTTCCAAAAATATTTTCGCGCTCGATCAAAAGTGAAAAACAACCCGGAAAATTCAGGAAAACGTGTTTGACTAGCTAAAAATAGAATAGTTAGCCCAAAATTTTTTTCCTTTGCTCTTTGGAAAAAAAAACTGCACAGAAATTTCGCGCTATCCAAAAATATTACCGCGCTCGATCAAAAATGAAAAACAACCCGGAAAATTCAGGAAAATTGTTGTTCTGTAGTAAAAAATCGTTAAAAATACGCAAGAAAAGCGGGCAGGAATTTCGCGCGTATTATTTCCACCTTTCTTTTTGCTTCAACACTAATGATTTTCCGGAAAATGCCGAAAATTTTCCGAAAAACTGCAAAAAACGTTGCATGAGCATAAAAAAGAGACTCAAAGGCGCAGGAATTTCGCGCTCAACGATAATACCTTTTATTTTAGTCGAAGTTGCCAAATTTCCCGGAAAAGTGCAAAAAACGTTAGATGAGCATAAAACAGAGAATGAAAAACGCAGGAATTTAGCGCTTTTTTCGCGCTCAACGATAATACCTTTTGTTTTAGTCAAAGTTGCCAAATTTTCCAGAACATGACGAAAATTTTCCGGAGAAGTGCAAAAAAAGTTAGATGAGCATAAAATAGAGAATCGAAGGTGCAGGAATTTCGCGCTTTTTTCGCGCTTTCCAAAAATATTTTCGCGCTCGATCAAAAGTGAAAAACAACCTGGAAAATTCAGGAAAACGTGTTTGACTAGCTCAAAATCGAATAATTAGCCTAAAATTTTCTTCCTTTGCACTATGGAAAAAAAACAACTGCACAAAAATTTCGCGCTTTTTTCGCGCTCGATCAAAAGTGAAAAACAACCCGGGAAATTCAGAAAAATTGTTGTTTTGTAGTGAAAAAATCGTTAAAAACATGCAGGAAAAGCAGGCAGGAATTTTGCGCTTTTTTCGCGCTCAACGATAATACCTTTTGTTTTAGTCAAAGTTGCCAAATTTTCCGGAGAATGACGAGAATTTTCCAGAAAAGTGTAAAAAATGTTAGATGAGCATGAAATAGAGAATCAAAGGCGCAGGAATTTGGCGCTTTTTTGCGCTTTCCAAGAATATCTTCGCCTGAAAAATCTGGAAAAACTACTTTTAGTGGCTAGATACAGAATAGTTACCTTCAAACTTTTCTTCTTCAAAACTCAAAGAGAAAACAACTGCAGAGGAATTTCGCGCTATTTTTGCGCTTGTAATTTTCACTGTTCATTTTACCCAAAATTTACTAAAAAATCTAATATTCCTGTTATTCAAAGAAACCTATAAGTCTTCGGTTTCAAAAAATTATCATTCATTTTTTTTTTAAATAATTAAGCTTTGTTTATTTTTAACAATGATCGTCCTTGTTTTACAAAAACACCCCTTGTTCTTTTGAAAATTATCCTAACTATCATGGCCGTGTTTTTTCAATCTAACTATTGTTATTCGAAAAACTTTTACACTTGCAGATTTTATAAAATGCTAATCTTAGGTTCAGAAAAATATTCTCGTTTTTTGAAAACAACCAAGCCTTAGTTTTCTTGAAAACGACCATGTCTGTTTCCTTTACAAAACTTAACCTTTGTACTTATAAAAATCATCATATATGTTTCATTGAAGAAAATCGTGGATCCGCAAAAACTATCATCTCTTTTTTTTATAAAAAATTTACCTCTATGTAGTACTTGTCAGTCTTTTTGTTTCATAGGAAAATAGAATTTTATCATACATCAGTTGTATTCTACTCTTACATATAATATCATAAGAAAACCCAATTTTTTTTCAGCTGTCATGAAAACAAAAAGATTCACCGAAGAAGATGTCAAACAAACGGTGGAGAAGTATTTAAAAGAATCGAGATTTCGAATCACGAGCAGGTTAAAATTAATTAATATTATTTAACATTAATGATTCGTCCAATTTTATTGAGATGGTGGAATTCCTTTCCCCCTGATTATTCAACGACAAATTTTTTAAATAACTGTGAAAGGAAAAAAAATTACTGAATCATGATTTTTTCAGAAAAAATAAAGAGAGGAAGAAGGCGCTCCAGAAAGAAGCCAGAAAGGCCGAACGGAGGGCCAACGGAGAGCCCACTTCTTCCGACTCGGAGTGAGAGCTTAAATAAATCGTTTCATGTTCCTTATTCCTTCCAGATTTGTTCTTTATAATGTTTCATTTTCAAATAAATATATTTAAAAAAATCTATACGGATTTATTCTTTTTCTCCTTCAATATTCTTCTTCGA
>WUQG02452664.1:0-12827 GCA_011317285.2 Androctonus mauritanicus | reverse complement strand
TTCTTTAATCATGTAAAGAACTCTCTCTAGTTATAATAAAAGGAAGTTTTGGTTTAACAACCTGTGGTCTCTGTCTCGGAGTCCGGCCTCACTACCCGTCTTTACCCGTGAAGCGCCGTATTAAAGCAGCAAGGCCATAAGCCTGTTGATTCGCCATTGGTCTCGACGACATCTCCACAAATATTTGAATATAAGTATATGTAAAAATAGAAGATTTGTATTTGAATGAATAGTGTATAGAAGGAAAGTATTGAAAGGCTGAATCTAATGATTGAGAGTATATGCAATGTGGAAGATATGCATTCATGAATTATAATGAATGTTGTAAGATAACTGGTAAGAAGAAATTTGTACTGGAATAACGAGAATGTTATAGCAGAGAATATCAAGTACAAATGAATATCAAAGATAAAAGAAAGTAAGCATAAGTAATCAAGGAGATTAAGGAGAGAATGGCAAGAGAGAGAGAAATGAGAAGCTGAAGAGTAATTTTGAAAGGAATAAAAAGATGCTTTGGAAGTATATTAGCAATATAAAGAGTAAACAGTTTCATAATGTGTCTAGTATGAAAAAGAAAGATTCAAAATATTGTAGGATAAATCCAGAATAATTGATAAACGGCAAGAATATTTCCATGAATTTTTTTATATCTATTGGAAAGAGGAATGAGGATGAAAGAAATGAGAACAGATCATATGCAATGGATGAATGTGAATATAGAGATAAAATCAGTGTAGAAGATGTTGTGAATGCAACGAGTATATTGAGCCATGATTTGAATATATCATGGCTGAAATGTTGAAGTTTGGTAAAAATTTTGTTTATGGAATAGATGTGATACCTGTATAATTCTGTTAGATGAATAATGTGATTAAAAATGATTGGAATAATACCATATATAGTGAGAAAGATGAATAAAAGAATTACAGGCATATAAGTCTGTTGATGTGGCTAAGAAAATATTTGGTAAGATTATGATTGAGGAATTTTGAAGATGATAACTGATGAGAGAGAATAGGATGTTCAGTGTGGCTTCAGGAGTAGAAGAGAATATGTGGATCAAATTTTCTCAATAAGCAAATAGCAATTGATAAAATGAGTATATGTTGGATGTGTGGGAGCCAAGAAGAAGAGAGGGAGACTATGTGACTACTAAAGAGTGTAAAAGTCTTTCCACTTTAAAACATTTATTTATAGCTGAGAAAATACATCCTTCTTCAAGAAAAGCTCATGAATGACTTCCCAAATTAGTCATCTATTTCTACCACTGCCAAATTCCTGCTGTTTGGACCTCTCAGATATTCCCAGTAATCCAATCCAATAATTATGAGAGAGAGTGTTCAAGAAACTGATCATTGAACAATTGACCATTGAACAAATAAAACATGTACAATATTTCTAAATTAGAATTAACCCTTTAAGTGCACAGTATAATAATTTACCACTTCGTCAGAAAAAGCACCAAAGAGAAGCACAAGAGAAGCAGTATGATCTGCCAAGCTTGTGATGTAGCTTTATGCAATGTTTTGCAGTGTTTCATCAGGCAATCTAATTGGAAATAAGGGTGAAGTGGTAAACAATTATACCACTGCCCACACAGAGATATATATATACTGAAAGTGCCTCTGTTATAATATATTACCACTCTGTTTTCTGAGTTTTTTGAAAAAAAAATTTTTTTTCTGTATTTTTACTTATTCAGTGTTGTAAAATAAAGCTATACACCAAATTTCATTCTATTTCTTCGTTAAATTTCTTATGCACCTTAAAGGGTTAAAAGTAATTATTCTGCACTAATCAGTGAACTACGAATACTTTTTAATGCAATATTTGATGATGATCTTTTGAAAAAGTGAGGAGTTCTATTATTTATTTCTATTTAGTTGAAGTCAAATAATTATACATATTTCTTTGAAATTATGTTTTTCTAGATTTCTTCTCATATCAGCATTTTCGAAAGTGTGGGAACACGCATCCTTTTGCATATTAGATCTGACGCAAAGCAATATCTTTGCGTCAAATCTAATACGCAAAGATATTTTTTTTTGAAAACAGTTTCCTTATAAATATAGATTTTATCAGTTCCATATATTGCAATAAATACTTTCATAGAATACTTCTTGAAACTTCTTTCAAGAAATCATTTTTTGACCGGTCACTATATCGCAGTGGCGTAGCGAGCGTAACTGGCGTCCGAGGCACGATACCTTTTTGGCGCCCCCGGAAAAACATACACTTAATAATTTCACTCATACATTATTCATTGAATAATAGAATCGTCGAGTAGATGTTAAATAGTAAAATGCATAACAAAGATATCTATAGTTATAGTTTGACCGCCGAATTAATAATAGTTCAAGGTCGAAGGGCTTATAATATAATAAAAGACTTTGTTGTATTGTTGTTATCGTTCTAAAATAACAAGCGTGAGATGTACGTGCATTTCGTTTAAAAAAATAAAAATATATCAGTATTTTAGAAAAATAAAGTGTTCAGAAAGAAAGAACGTTTTGTATACGGAGATATTTGATTGATTTAGGCCTACTGCAAGTATTATTTGTAACATATTTTATCAGACAAATCAAGGAAGGAAATAATTAATTATATTACAATAATTGTTAATTTAAACTATATTTCCCATAAATCGATCAAAATAAAAATTGAAATTTTCCGGAAAATCTTGTTTGTCTTGGGGACCATTTGGCGCCCTTCTGCGAGTGGCGCTCGGGGCATGATAGACCCCCTTGCCCCCTCGTTTCGCCACTACTATATCGCTGGCATCTTTTAAATACTATCAGAAAGATTTCGTAAAAGATAACGATGCTCTTCATAAGATCAAGTTCGGAAACTGCTACCTTAAATAGAGTAACAGACAGTTAATTTATAATTGTAATAAGAAATGAATAGTCTAGTTATGATTACTTAATAAAAATTACATGAAGTATTAGTATCATCACATTAACTACTACTGTAACTGTAGAATTTATTTAAAATTTCAATATACAATAAGGAAATAATAATGAAAAAAACCTTTAAAATAAATGTTTTTCTTTTACTTAATTTTCAACAGATTTAATAGCATAACATTTCTTGAATATATTATCAACAAATTGTGGATTCTAAGAAAATTGATTGTTTCATTAAAGCCAACTTATTAAAATTTAGATTTATTTTTATATGGATATTTGTTATAACTAATACAGTATTTGTTTATATTTTCTTCACATTACATTGTTGAGTTTTTACATTACAGAGGTACGACGCGTAATGCAAAACCTTTTTTTTCTCTCTTTGCGTTTGAAATGAATTGAACTTTCAGATTTCGGGTATTGCGGATGGTCAAAATGTATCGAGTACGATATCCACAATATTCTTTTTTCTTTTTCTGAAAGCTCACGATTAACTTATCTGCACATACTCCCTATTAAATAAAAACTAAATTAAATTTTCAAAATTTCTAAATCATAAAAGGAAATTAAAATTTAATAATCAAAAGCGGAAATTTTGCTATTTTTATACCTTGATTTTTTCTATATCTATGTCTAGAACTTGTAAACGAACGCTTCGATTGATGATATCCCAAGTACAATTACTATTACTGGGATACTTATTGGGATAGGAAGGACTGACGATAACTAGGTTTTCTGTTACGTTCAAGGATCCACCACACGAATCGATGTAATCTGTAAAAATTGTTTATTTTTATTATATTTCGTTAAACTCGAACGTTGTGTTTAGCATGTATAAGCGGCGTACTTTCACAATTGTTTGAATTAGGAAATATTTGCCTTCCTTTATTACATTTACAATAATAGCTTCCCAAAGTGTTAACACAAATATCACTACATCCACCTTTGTCAGGTAATTCGCACTCGTTAATCTCTGTAAAGTTTCAATTTGTAATATATACACATTGGATAGTTGGCTAAAATTTTAGCGAATTTTTCATTAATGGAGTAAATTTACCTTTAGTGAAAGTAGCTGAAAATCCACTTCCAAACTTCCTTTTTTTTGAGGAAAATCTGACAATTAAAGTATTGCTATCCGATACAATATCATTTGGTGATATATATCCACAAAGTCTACCCAATAATTTGTTGGAGTTCATTTTTACTTCCGAAACTTCTACGTAGTCGGATTGACAGTTTTCGTCGTATGGAATCTGAAATATAATTATTGATCATTATTATTATTATATCATGTTTCCAATGAAAATATTTTTGATAATATTTACGCGAAAACTTTCAAACATCAAAGCTGCTTTATATCCTGAAGGAACTGTAATAATCCATTCGCAAGTCGAATCATAAAGATATGGTTGATTAAATTCCGGACTTTGAATTCTTCCTGCGTCTGCGTCGATTGTTCCATTGCAAATAACTGTAATATAATATGGATATCAATCATAATATTTTAAAATGACTGAATAGAAGACGATATTTCAGATATCGTATATTAATATATGCTAGACATTGTTCACAAAATGTAATTAGAATGAGAAAATTTAGAAAAATGGGTAATTAAGAAAACTGACATATTTTATTAACATATTTCTTTCTACTGAGTAAAGTCAACTAAGTTAATTAGAAAGAATTGCTCTGTAGTTCCATAAAGAAATTGCTCGTTCTCAAGTTTTCATGAAGGTTCGTAAGAATGTTGGATATGTTGGATACAGTGAGGAATTATAGTTATCTTCACCATTTTTGAAAAAATTGAAATCATGCTATAATTAAAAATTGTATAACATCCTCATCAGCTAATAACATTAAAAAGTGTTCGATATTATTTAAAAGAACATAATATATTTTGTTATATCCATGCATTACTTGAAACAGTATATAATAAAAAAATAAAAGTAATTCTTTTTATACATTTTTAATTAATAAAGTCTCCATTAGATCAGATATACAGCCGTCCTGGACTTCTGTACTTAATTGGTTTCTAAAATATGTACAAAAGTTGAAATATATGAAGGTAGTGCAATGTGAAAAACATGGAAAAGTGTTTCTAAAATGTATTTATTTTACAACACATAACGTAACAACACAGGTCCTAATTGAAATGTTAATCTGTGATGCGGGAAATGATGAGATTGATGACGGAGAGGAGGGAAGAATGGCTAGAAAGGAAGTACGCGCGTTTTAAGATACATATCAATAAAAATTTAACTTTTGACTATCTACGAAAAGTAAATTGTACAAAAGTCGAGGACTGCCTATATCCGGATACACTGACATATGTTGTGAGTAGCTGTGTTATATACTATTTTATTGAGATTTTAATTTTTTTTTTTTGAAATCCTAGATTTATTGCCTTAAACTGGAAAGTTTCTAATATCAATTTACAGTTACTGCATCATTTTAATTATCAAAATGTTGATCCGTTATTTTGTAATTGCGTTTTAAAGATTTCTAAATTTTCAATTATGGCGTCACTCTCTAATCTCACTGTCTGTCGAACTCCACACTATGCTCACAATAGTTTCGGTAAAGATTAATGGAAAATTAATCATTATACTAAACACATGCATCAAATTCATTAAAATTACTGGTAGTTAAGGAACAGTTTGAAGAAAGTACAGAAGAACAATTTTAAAATGTAAATCTCTACATTAAAAGTGAAGAATTTTGATAAACATCTACAAAACTTCTTATTACTCGATATTTCGAATAACTCTTCATACCTCTATACATTAGTGAGAAGTTTCTTATTTCGAAGTATTCGGAAGATGCCATATAAGTGATTAACAGATGATTGGATTTTGTTTTATAATATTTTCTTTTTTGATTTTTGCCGCATAACTGATCTGATAACAAATAAAAGAAATTATTTTTATTTTTATTCTTTTGCAATTTGAACAAAACTATACATTAAATTTTATATTACCTATAACAGGTGATTTAGACGAGTATCCATCTCGGAATTGGACGTAATTTTCAGCACAGTTTTGGCTTTCGGGAATATCGACATTTTCAATATAGAATTCAATAAATTCTCCTGGATTTCTTTTGATGTACCATTGACAATAAGTTTCTTTAAAATTCTCAGGTAGATTTATTGTGCCGAAATTTTTAGTCGATCTAATAAAACACTCTGCAAAAATTATATAGTTATATGTACATAAGCGATCACCACCTGTTATAACAATTTATCTTACTTGGGCATTTATACAACTTGTTTGCAGCAATTATGTCTGTCTCACTAAGTTTTCTTGTTTCGCTTTGAGGTATAGAAACAGATTCATTCAAAGACTTAATGGTAACTTTTCCTTCAATTCCGAATGTGTTTGATTCATAATGCATAATGCTGTCGAAGTCATAGGGTAATCCAAGCGTATCAGCTACTTTTTCATCCAATTTTCGAAAATTACCTTTATGTCCTAAATGCAGAGAAAAATTTTTGTTAAATTTAAAACTTATTTTAAATGTGTTGCTAAACTTACCTTCTTCTATATTTTCGAATAAAATTTTAACATAATCATCTCGATCTGGACGAGTTTGTTCGTGAAAGAAACCAATTGAGTGTCCCAGTTCGTGCAATGCTATATGTAAGTCATTACAACCGTTGTGAAAAACAGCGAAATCATTTGCCGTTTTTCCAATGGGAGCGCAACAACTAAAACAAATAATAAAAATTTTAATTAATAATTTGAAATGTTTACATAATTTACGCGTTGAATTTTTTCAGTTATTACTCACTCGCAATCTTTTCCCTCATTTTTTATAAGCAATCGATATTTATGATTTGGCTCAGCTGGTACGAATTTTATGCATGTTTTAGATTCCCATTCTTCCATTGCTTTGTAAATTGTTTTACGCAAATTTTCTGTATGCAAATCACAATAAGATTTTCAGTATTTAGGAATTTAAATCTATAAAATTTAATAAAAAAGCACGTCAAAACAAAAATTATGTTACCACTAAACTTAGAACTGATTTCATAAGGTATAACTGCTTCATCCCACAGTTTATCAGGATCAGATATTGCTACACGTTTCCATAACTGTCTGTGGATTGTTATTAAAATAAATACTTCATTTTTAAAATGTATTACTGAAAATTGAACGGAAACAATTTACCTTTTATCGATACTCTCAGAATTTGTTTGAAATTCGTCAAACTTTAGAATTTCTCTTGAAAATGTGGCGAAGAATAATGGCGATAATAATATCAAATGAATGAATAAATTCATAATTTTACGACTAGGATTTAACTTTAGCGTACAATTTGAAAAATAAATCCTTCTTTGATATTTAAAAGTGTTGATGATAAATATAAAGGAAGTAGAGTTTTCTTAGAAACCATTGTTCGTAGAAATTTGATAAAATCAGAAAGGAAGTAATTATTGCTAATTAATTACGTTCCTTTTAATCTATTATGGTTTATAGAATAATTTCTTCCTGTCTTTTATATAAATATAATAAAAATGTATTCAATGCTAAGATATTTATCATGCATTATGTTGTACAAATATGTTAATAATAATTATAAAAACAAACTTTCTGCATATACCATCGTTGAAGGAATGTTATATGTATAGCTTCGTTAAGATTTAACGAAAGAAAGAATGTATAATAGAGAAAACTGTGAAGGCTGTTTGAAGACAATGGTTAAACATTTCATCGGAAAGATTCTTAGAGTTGAATTATATTTTATTTAAAAGACAGAAATTTAAAAGCTTTACTATAAAAGATATTTTAATTAATACTTAATTAGTTAAAGGAACTGATATATTTCTTAACGTTTGGCATTTATTATATAATGTAGATTCGCAGCAGTTCAAGATGAATGATTTCAGATTGCCGCTAACTACTGGAATGTTCACAGTATACGGAAAGTAAACTATAAACACTAATTTGAAAGGAGTAATTTTTATTAATAATACAATGTTGCACAAACAGTATTTACTAGAGATTTTTTTATCAACAGATAAAAAATATTTCCTTTTATTTAAAAGTAATTAAGATATCCGGCATTAATCGGAAATTTCACGAACATGTGATAACTCTTACACCGATGTAATGTCAGGCATCATTGTTAATAATATCTATAAATAAATTTTAAATTAATTTAATTCGTTTACAAATTTTACGGATAATTAATTGAACAATGAATCATGCAGAAGTATAAATTTATCATATAATTCATGTGGTATATAGCATTTGCAATCCATTGGCAATATTAACTTCATTTTTAACCAGCACATTTTATCACAGTTATATCTTCATCGCGCCATTTGAAAGCATAGGGAAGTCACACATTATGACATCATCCCGATGTCATGTGTCTTAACGTTTTACGAAATCATTCATAGCTACGTTATGATGACATACTGGTGCGACTATGACGCTAGCCTGAATTCGTTCAAAACTCTGAAGAATTTAAACAGTTATTTTTGATGTGACACCAAAATACTCCACCTTCTCTGTAAACTTGATCCAGAGTCATGCTGGATCAAGTTCGCATAGAAGGTGGAGTATTTAGAGTATGACCTATGCTAACAGCGAGATTACAGTAACAATATTCCTAATTTACTGATAGTTCAATTATTGTAGTGGCCTATGTGGAACAGCAGCCAGATAAACATGCTTTCCATATTTAGTGGTGCCTCGCAATTCGACACTAATGTCGCCAGACTAGCGCCGAATTCAGAAACTGTCAAATTGCGAACAATATTTCCCATATAAGACTATGGAAAATAGATTTATTCGTTGTTGCACTTCCATCCCACTTCTCCTAACGAGGAGATGAGAGAGATACACTATATTATTTTTTTACTATGCACATTTTACTATTATATAACAAATTAAATTAGAAAATGCATTATTTTATACACAATACACACACTTTATTAGCCCTTGGATGTTGGAATGAAGTCTTCTTTATCCTGTTGTACCTTTGAATCTGTGAAACCAGCCTCGACTTTAAATTCCTCAGTTTGATCTAAGTTACATCCTGGAGTTTTCTTCTGCAATTCTACAAAAATTAATCTAGCTTTCTCATAGATCATTGCCTGAGTTACTGGATCTCCCTTCATTTGTTTTTTTCTAACCCAGATGAGAAGCAGCTTTTCTATCTTTTCAGTGATAAAAGATCTATTCTTATCAGAAACCTTTGTTGCTACGGACATACTAGCACCCAAAATCTTCTTTCTCTGTTGTAAAATGTTGCCACAGTTGTCCTAGGAATGCCATATTCTTGAGTTAGATTTTAATTGTTCTACCTTTCTGCACTTCATCTACAATTTCTTTCTTCTTCTCTATGCTCAATCAAGTGTTCTTCTTTCTGGAATTACATTTCACTCAAAAATATAATAATAATTATAGATGCACAAATTTTTTACTTTCTGAAAAATGCAGAATTGTAAATTAACACAAACAACATTGGCAAACACCAAATCAGCCTAACAAGAACTGACAAATAACAACAAACAAATCCATATACACACATGTATCTTATTGTGAAATTCAAATGTCGAATTGCAGAACATCAAATTGCAAGATACCTGTATCACCAATCTGATGGCATCATGCATCCCTATCTTTACACACTACAGTCATTCTTTTTTGATACACATCTACTTCTTATAACTCTGAAATCCATACTTCCTTAGATACTCATCCATTTGTTCTCTCCACTCTTTCCTCGTCCTTCCCTCTCCCATATTTACCCTTCACACATCCAACTTACACTTGCTTTGTTAATTGTTCTTCATTAATTTGCTCCACATGACCAAATCATCTCAAAGTTGACTTACATACTGCATCTATCAAACTCCTTTTCATTCCACATTGCTTTCGTATTTCATCATTCGAGAGATAATTATATCTTGTCACTTGGCTATACTTCTCAAGTATTCCATCTAAACTGCACATAAATGCTTTCTATGCCTTTCATCCCATACCCAGGTCTCACTTCCATACATCAATATTGGAATCAGCACACACTGATATACAGCCCTCCTAGCATTCTTTGACAGATTCTCATTTTTCACATACCTTCCACACACACTCACAACTTTTAATCCAGTATTTGCTCTTCTCATAATCTCACTATCAATGCAGGCATCTCTCTCAAACATATTTCTTAAATATACAAACTTCTTCACCTATTCCAGATTCACTGCATTCACAGTTCAACCTCATATCTTGTATATTCTTCACCCCTCTCAAATATGATTATTTTCGTATTCTCTGCATTTATTCTCATTTGTTTCCTCTGACATACTTCATTCAATTGTACAACAAGCATCCTCATTCTTGGAGAGGAGAAGAGTATCATCAATGTACGAGATGTGGAAAAAAAAAACCCTTTCTCTATCCATGCTGCGAGTTTAAACTCAACCAGTCGTAACAGTTGGGAGTATTGCATCAACGAGTGAACATATACAAATGTGTTCTGCCGGGAAAATGTCTAGTGTGAAAACTGAACAAAGAATCAACATCACATTTCTTGTGAAACTTAAGAAATCAGCCACAGAAACATTCCAAATGTTAACTGAGGCTTATGGATATGATACTTTGTCTAGATGTCCACACGTCTTTATGACACTACTTTTGGTCATTGGACAGAACTTTTTGAACAACCTTCACACAAATTTTCCTCATATCTATTCCTCAGTTAAAATGTGCCGAACAGCTTCCCTATCCAAATTAACTGAATCAGCCACTGTATGAACACTCAAACTTTGGTCATTCTGAATCACTTAATGAATTTTGGCAATGTTTTGGTCAATAATCACAGACGTTGGGCACCCTGACCATTCATCATCTTCCACACTGTCACTTCCCTCTGAAAACCATTTATGCCATTCAAAGACGTGTGTCCTAGACAAAGTATCATCCTCATAAACCTCAGTTAACATTTGGAATGTTTCTGTGGCCAATTTCTTAAGTTTCACAAGAAATTTGATATTGATTCTTTGTTCAGTTTTCATATTAGACATTTTTCTGGCAAAATGCAGTTGAATATGTTCGCTTGTTGATGGCAATATTCCTGACTGTTACGACTGGTTGAGTCCAAACTTGCAGTATGGATAGAGGAGGGGTGTGGCATGACATCACCAAAACAGTTGTTGCCAACTCCAATCTTTTTTGAAGTTATACACTCAATCCCATTTTTTTTTTTGTGTCACACTTCATACAACAGACGCAAGCCCTCTCTCTCACTACCCATCTTCACTCCTAATTCATTCACAATACTTTCCCTCATACACATATCCATGTATACATTAAACAGCCATGGAGGCATCATATGTCCTTGTCTCATCCCTTTCTCAATTGTAAACCACTCTGATATCCCTTCATTTATTCTCACACTAACATAACTATTATCATACATTGCTCTCACTGTCCCAAGTAACTATTCATTCACACTATATTCTTTCAGCACTTTCCACAGATTACTTCTATTCATTCTGTCATATGTCTTTTCAAGATATAAAAATGCCACAAGAACTGGAATAAAATGAATTAGTTGGTAATAACTGCTGATATGATTCAGTTCTCCTGGAATACTCTCTATTAATCTAATTTAAATATTAGGATGTGGTCTAATTTTTTTTATAGTAGGATGTATCTTTATATTGATTATATTATTCAAAACATTCTTTTTACTGTTCAATCAATTTTTCAATCTTGTTGAATGAGTATAAGTACAAAAACTAAAGCATCTATAACAAACATTTTAAACAATGGAAGATGAGTGGATCCTTTATTGGGTTATACTTATGACAACAAAACCAAAAAATTGTTTTGAGGCCTTATCTCAGGATAAAATCAGATCCATCTTGAAAAATATTAATAATAATAGCATGTATAATAAGAGACAGTGGTTTTCACTCAGATGTTTTTTTACAATACAAAAAAAAGTACCTGCAATAATTCATATAAATCATTTAATGAGATTTGTGATTTCTTCTCAAATAAGTTAACCAGCAACAAACTATTTTAATTCTCATCACTAATTACTAATAAATTATGAATTAAACATACAACTTACAAATTAAATTAGTAATAACATTATTAATTTAATTCTCAGAGGTCTAAACTACACAAAAATTTGCTTTTCAGTAATGAGGTCAATATAAAAATCAGTGGGCGGTGAAAGAAATAATTGAATGAATGAATTATAAAAAACTTAAATAGGATTTCTAGAATTCTAGCACAATTAAGCAGACCTCATAATCACTAAAACAAACTTTTTTATTAGACTTTCTTTAAAGCGCTTTCAACTATACAGTCATCTTCAGCACAAATTGAACAAACCTTCTAGAATAAGAATTTTAATGGACTTTTAACAGTGCGTTCCGAATGTCAGAATGATACAGATTTAAATTCAAAAAACATCACAAGCTTACATTTAACTAAGAATACAGTAATAGCCCATACAATTATACTAAACAAAAAATAGAAATAAGTAAAAACAAAAATTAAAAGTCAAAAACTAAAATAAATAGGAAAATAAGTGGTTCCTAACGTTGCAGTAGGTAAAAATTTAGTACAGTCATTAAGATCAATGTCGTAAATTCCTAGCCGATGTAATAAGGCAGTATTGTTAACTAAGCCAAGCTGTCCATTCACAAACTTGTTTACATTCTATTTCAATCTCTTAGATTTCTGGGGTTATTCTTCTTTAACAAATATTTCCATGGGTTTGGTAAGGCATTTAATTGCCTGTCGTTTGACCTCAGCATTATTCCTATCTTTAAAGATTTCTAAACTCTCAGCTGTTAGTAGCTCTTCTGTGTTGTCCACTTGTTCTACTATCCTTGCTTGATCCCACTTCATGCTAATATTTGCTGTACAGACCCACAAGATCTAAACAAAG
>WUQG02452653.1:0-12828 GCA_011317285.2 Androctonus mauritanicus | reverse complement strand
TCCTTTCTAAGATTAAATAATTCGAGACTGCTGTGGGTCACTGTTTAGTCATGTGGCACCACAACTGTTTTAAGCTACTGCTTACTAAGCGAAAAATAACTTTTGCAAGTTTAGTTTATTCTAAACTTTTCTAAAAATAATCTGATAATAGCTAAAGCATTTCAACTGGTTATTAAACTATTTTTTAATTAAAATTTATCATAAATTCTGTTTTATGAAAATTCCCGATCTTTCATAAACTTAATCTGAATTTTTTCTAAATGTAAATTGATAATAATCGGAAGTTTATCAAACGTGAATTAAAATGTTTTGCATGATGAAGATAAAGTACAATATTTGTGATACGATGTCTGAAACAATATATACAGAATTGCGTATATTTAAAAAAATGGATGGACTTTACAAACTCATATATGTGGGTGTATGTGTGTAAGATGACTATAAAATCGATACTATTTATCGTCTCAGATAGCAGATGTTTTGAACATTCTCTTTCTATGTGATCGAGTAATGATTCAAAGTAGATTTCTTAATTGACCTTCATTAAGAAGTAATTATGTTAATTCGCGATATGCTGAATAAATTTCCTTGTCAAAACCTCACAAAGTTTGCGATCTTCTATTCCTCCACTTCCTCATTATTTTTATTTTTGTTTTTAATTTAAAAATTTAATAAAGATCAAATCTATAAATGTGCAAACTGTTAAAATTTATTTTTTAAAAAATTAAACAATATCTAGAAGATTCTCTAAATTAAATTCTAATTTATAACTTAATTATTTCGAAGGACTATTAATTCTATTTTCATTTCTTATCTCTAGTATCTATCACTTTGAAGTCTCAGAATTTCCTCTTTAACAGTTCGTTGAGCTGTAACTGTATTTGAAATTAATGAAATGATTATAAATTTAAACTAAAGTTAAATTTGAGATTCTTCATTTACATTTTTCTATTGCCTAATGAGAAGGAATCAAACAAAATTTTGCAACTGAAAATATCCAAGTTTAAATACGAAATACTGATTCAGAGTCGAATTCTGTAAAAAAATTTACTCGTATGATAGCATTATAGAAAAACAGTGGGTTGCTATTAGTATTTCGACACCTGTTCATCGACGGGACGATCATAAAACGGTAAAACGATACTTTGCCAAAGCGCCGAGGGGACCTTTGCCTATCCAAACAGAATGAAGTAAAAAAAGAATAGGGAGGGAAGTGAATAGTGGAAATGTGTGGCGTAAAAGACGCCTAGAAATTTATCAAATTGATGCTTCATGACAAAGTCCGTAGCGTTGTTTTTTTAACGATCATTCTTTGAATCTTTGGACTGTCTGCTGTCATTTCTAACTACTGCACTTGAAACGTCGGAGGATCTACTCATCCTATCCAGACTCCGCTCGTTTCTTCTCTTATTATTGTTTCTGACATTCCCTTTTGCTTGAAAATGATGGGTGAGAGATCATTCATCCTTTATCTGTCTTTATCTAGAGTTCTATAGCATAGCAGAAGAGCTTCTTATCATTCGTGTATCTGTGATGGACACCCTCCGCATCTAAGCACTCTTATAAAGTTTTCGTCCGAAATTATATTTACCATTTTGTTTACGGGGTATTTCTACCAAATAAAGTACGTTTCTCAATTGATTTAGAATGATAATTTATGCTTAAAGAGTGAGAAGGAGAGACAGATAGCTTTATTTAATCTAGATTTCAACTTGAATTGATTTCGAGATAGGTATACTTAAATTCTTCTGTTTTAAATATTTTATTGTCAAAAAGAGAGGAAAAATATTTTTTCTTTTCATTTTACTTATCTGTTTTTATTATTTATTTTGTTATAGATTCATATTTAGAAATAATGAGTAAAGAAGTATAGATAGCACATATAGATTACAAACCATTTTGATTGGCATGAATGAATAGTAGTATTTATAAATCTTAGTCAGTCTAGGCCTAAATGAGAATATATTTTTCTAATATAAACTATAACAAAAAAAAAATGAGAAAGATGCTCAATTTTAGTTTCTCAGATTGATATTGTATCAAACAACCTCCCGCGTAGCTCTCTCTTCTTTAAACATTTTCAGTGTTCTCACTTCCCCTTCACTAATTTTAATTTGAAGTTGACATATACAGTAAAATGAAGACCCCCATGTGGAAAAAATAATGATTTCATTTAAATTCAATCTGATGCGTTAAAAGGTAAGGAATATAGTTATAGCATGAAGCATGAATATCCCTTGGCTAAGCCAGCACCATGCCAATGCCCACCTCCTGCTGACTCTACTTTATTACTCGTCCGATGTCATATAAAAGTCCCTTCTCCATCCTGGGGAAAGTTGATTGGAACAGCGGGTGAGAGTTACTTAATAACTGATAATAGATAGAAAACGAGTTCATGTTTTCTATCACCCAAACATGGACTCTTCTTTGTGCACTCTTCTATTCATTTTTTGAGTATTTTTAACTGTCCTTGTTGCGCCTTTCATAAGCTGAGAACTGCTTTCAACCCTCTCTCTTTCTCTCTACCAAACAGATTTTACGCTTAAGCAGGCCTACACTTAAGTAGCATCGTGATATGTGAGCTCTGAAGCAGCTTAGAATTAGATCGAACATGTGTAAGAGTGGTCAGTTCTGTTTAGCTATTGGTCAGTTGGGCAAATGACCACTCCCATAAGTGTTACTCCCCTTCTTTCACACATAAAAATATTAAATTTATCAATAATAACGCGATACAACAAATGACTGGCTCCATTTTTATTAATTAGAATTCATCATCTGCAAAATATTTCTTTATTAAAATCGTGAGATTATTTGAGGATTTTTTAAGAACCTTAGAAATGGAATGTTTTATACTCAAAGACAACTTAATAATAGAGAAGCAAAGAATATAAAAATCTGTGTTGTGGACATTTCAGAGGGAATTTTTGTGGATGTTAGCAAAATGATCATAGTCTTACACTATATACCTTTCTTCTAAATCGATTTACAAAGACGTATTTAAGAAAAAAAAGAGAGTAATGCTCCATGAATATCGTAACACCTGCCAGATAGCCTATATCACTTCTACCTTTTAAAAACATCAGTTTGGAAAACTGCCAGTTTACCGTCTAGCATTTATCCCCCTTTTTTTTCTGCTTACTTAAATGTAGTCATCAGATACTTTTATACATTTTTAATAAATATCCATAATAATTCCTTGCAAACATAAACACTGTTTTTTCTTGAAACCAGAACTGTTTACTAGACTTGAAGCTTTTGATGTTATTGTTGTAAACCTATAAATTAAATTTTCTCGAAATAAAATTATAGAATCTATTCTCGAGAAGAAAGTTGAAAAATAGACCCGAGGAATGAAAATTAATAAGTAAAAAAAAATTAATTAATAGATGGAACCAATATGCGTAAATTAATAAATAATAAAAATTGAAGATAAAAATTTGAAAATTTCATACAAAAGCAAGAAAATTAAATAAAGAAAAATCTTTAAAAAATCAGTTTGACAAAAAAAAAAATTCAAATAAAGATGAAATGAAAAATTGGAAATAAAACTGAACTATATACGGCAATAGATACTTCAAAGCGAAAATTGATACCGAAAACAAGAAAGAAAATTATAAAAAAAAAAACAATAAAATATTATCCTATTATATAAAAATTTGTTGTTACATTAATTATTTATGAACGATTAAGAGATATAAAAATCATCCATCAAAGAAGTTCTACGTTTATCGGCTTTATTATTATTATTATTTTTATCCAATCTATACTTTGACCACTTCGATATTGTCAACACTCGATTTGACATTAGTTATCACTTACAAATCTAACATCCAATTAAGAGGCGAGATGATAAAAGTATTTGGCTTTTTTTTTTTCTTTTTATCATCATCCATTCAAGATTAGAAACGATAAACTGGATTAGACGTACGTAACCATACAAAGACGTATACTTTTTTTTTTCCAGCGGATAATTTAATTCAAAAATTCCATTAAGTTTTAATTGGATAATTTCATCAAAATAATATATTTATTGAAAAACTAGTCTTATTCAAATACTGTAAAAAAAAGATCAGAGTCTGTAAAAATATCGGAACACGAACTAAATGGAAAATTGGTAAACAAGAAGAATCTTTCTGTTGTTTATCAATTTTCTAAAGGTAAACATTAAAAGCTACTTCTTTTATTCTTATGGCCTGGAGCGCAAGAATATCAAAAGAAAATTGCAAGAATATCGTCAATTGACGCGAGTAGAAAAATGCTTTTTTTTAATTAATGGATTACATATAATCCTGTTTTGTATGGAGCTCTATTTACTTCAGTTGAAATTATAATAACTACATCGATAGTTTATGAGTTTAATGCTTAAATCTCCATTTAATGATGGCAAAGGACAGTTGAGCCCCTTTAATACTCGTAGATGTGCAATAATTATTGTTGACCTTAATAGATATTTCGATAATAGCAGAAATTTTAACTATCGTTTTCTTTCTGTGTATCAAACAGCGTAATTTGGTGTATGGTTAATTTTGGCATCCGAAATTACGTAGTGAATTATTTTTAAGTGCTATAAGAAATTTTTGAAGGAATTCTTTAGGTTTTAATAGCGTAAAAGTAACAGCATATAAATTATGTGTGTAAATTTGTGCTTTTTGAATACAAAAAAAAACTTAATATGTAATTTTTTTCCTCTCTGTGAATGCGAAAGAATTTTAGCAGTAAATCTGAACAATTGAAACAAATTCTTTCATTTTGAAAATGAATCTGAAAAATGCAACAAATAACAAAAATGACAAGAAAATAGTAAAAAATTTACAAGAGGACAAAATAGAATAAATTATTTTTGAAGATGAAGGAAGAGGGAGGAGAATTTTTACACCCTCCGTCACACAAATTTCAAAAATATCGCGAATGCGATACGTTTACGTGGCCGGTTTTTTTTTCTTTCTCTGATTTCAAAATGACTTTATGAAAATGTGACAAAAGGGTAAAAATGTTATTTTCGAAAATACGGAAAATTAAGGTGTAGAAGAGTTGGAGAAAAAATTTTCGTGGCTGAATCCAATCTATAAGCGTGTGTGTGTGTGTGTGTGTGTGTGTGTGTGTGTGTATGTGTGTCTGTGAAAATAAAGAGCTAGAAAGCTAAAAAGAGGGTTGAACAGCAAATTTTTTAAATATTTTTTTTCGAAAAAAAGCAAAATTGAAAATGTAGAATGTAGCAGATTTTTTTACCAGACAAATTCTTGTTGGGAAATGCAAGAGTAAAACAGATTTGCCGGGCAAAAATGCGATAGGGTACAACAGGAGACAGAAAGGAGGACAGACATGATGCCCAACCCGAGAGGAGAAAGACGAGAAAAATCTCCCTAATGACTTGAGCGGAGGCAGTTGGGGGAAAGGCTGCGGAAATGTCTGCTACCCCCAGTTGCCTGGTTCGATACGTCTGGATCCGCTCTTGCATGCATTAGTTGCTCCGCTCAGAAAAATCGATGAAGCAGGTTTCACTCTCTCTGCATGCAGCGGGGAACAGTGAGAAGAGGCAGACTCGGGGGGAGCACAAATTCCTTCATGTATGTGTTTCCGAGCGTCGGTGCACAAGATTCTTTAGCCCACACGCCAAACAAGTGCTCCTCTTCATAAATGTGCGGATGAATTGTGGTAGAGTCGGTATGGGAATCTTCCTATGGTATGACAAACAATGGCGCTTTTTAATGGCGCCCCTACAAAACTACGCGCTAATTTGCTTCGGCTAATTAATAGCCATTGGTAAATCGTCTTCCATTTGTTTTTAGTCTTTTGTATTCCAGATCTGTTGCATTTCTCGCTTTTTATTTCTTTTCCCTACCGAAACTTATCCTTTTTTTTATATTACAGAAATTTTTACCCTTTCGGATTCTTTCTCTTTCTGTTATTTATATACACAAATATAGTTTTTAATATTCTAAAAAAAAAAATTTACACTTTTAGATTTCTCTGGGACGAAATTTATTGTACCTTTCAGTTTTGCATTTTTGTAACTTTTCAATTTTTAAATTCCACGCACCCTTTCAATTTTTAACAATTTGTTGCGCTCTTTCACACACATTTATATATATTTTTTTCACTTGTAATATTCCTTTATTCATTTGCATCTTTCCCCTGAATTTTTAACTTTCGTCTTTTTCAGGTTAAAAAATTGTTATACCCTTTCAAAATTTTCGATTTCTTGTATCCCATTTAATTTTTTTTTTTTTTTTTAATATTTTAACTCCCGTCTACTACATTAGTTTTCACAATACTTTCTTCAATTATACATTATCGGATTTTATATATATATACCGTTAGATATATTTATTTAAATAATTAGAAAATATTCTAGACTGTAAAAAAGAATTAATAAAATATAAGTTTATCAAATGCTCTAATTTTAGCTTCAGTGTTCCGTGCCGACATTCTTCAAATAACAATGTCTACAATTTGTAACATTTGAACATTAATTATTTTCCTGGAGACAAATAAAAGATTGGAAAATTTAAATAAAGATAAATTTTTATTTTTCCGAAAATGTTAAATTCACAATTAAATTATTACAAATTAATTAAAGTAACTCATATCTCTTTTCAACTAATGAATTATTCTCTAAGCAAATCGTCTTAACTCAATTTTGACCTCTTGCTTTCCTCATACAAAGTACTACTAATCTGATACAGATACAATAATAAATGTATCAGCCTATAGACATGCCTTAGGCACATCTGATATTCTATCGGAATCATTTTTATTAATCGCTTTTCTTTCTTCGGAGTAATTACGTTAACATTTAAAATTAATTAGCAAAAACGATACCATTTTTTATGTTTCTTTTATGATCATTTATCAAATGACCATAAGCGAAAGATTCCAGCGTAACTCTTTTAATGACGAATGTCACAATTTTACTACAAGAAAGCTTTCTCGTAGAAAGTGACCATACTTGTTGAATTATGAAATTATTATGGCGTGTAGATAGTGTTGGGAAATTTATTTTTCGAAATTATTCGTACAATTTTCATAAGGCAATTTATTCTGCAATGAAAGTCTTTAAAGCCAGAATAAATTGTCAATTTGTAATCAAATAAATATTTTAAAAAATCCACAAATTGTGAAAATTCAGAAACGGCATTCTTCAGAAATTAAATAAACAACGATATGAGGAAAAACTAATAATAAAAAAAAAAAAACATTCATGATAAAAGATAACAATTAGGTGTGTGAAGCAAGTTTGCATTCTAATGCAAATGTTACTCATATCAAACCTCAGTCGTCTTAAACACGCTTTTATCCCTAAGGTTAACATCGAATCCCGATAAGATACGGTATTTCTGCAAGCAGCAGCTGTCTGCAGTTACATTGAGGAGAAGACATGAAGCGTTATGGAAATAGCAAGCAAAGTAATACACCGCCCCACGATTAGCATGTCAATTTGACTCTGCCTCTGTAATCTTACATATCGTAAGATTACTTAATTTTTTCCCCTTCTTGGCATTATTTGTCAGCTGTTACTCAAGCTCCTTCAATCATTTTTCGGTGCAAAACGGAGCGAATCGACTGTCAAACCTCATTATTGTTATTGAAGATCAATTGAATCCACTTCGCTTCTCTTAAATATGGAAACATAATTAAGTAGTTTGTTTGTTTTCTTTTTAAATAGCTTATTAAATAAGTTTATATGGGATGAATTTATTATTATAATTATCATCAATTTGAAAATGATTTTCACTGTTTTTCTTTTTTTTATTTCTATAATATGAGAAGTTAGTGAAGTTCTCGATAAGTTTAATTTGATATATTTCTTTCTTTTAAAGTAGCTATTAAATGTTTTCTTAAATTTAATAGATGCATTAAAAAAATGATCAACTTTTTTATCTCTTGAAATTTTCAATTAGTTATCTTTCAATAAAATTTGTGTATATTATGAATTTAAAGTTATATCTTTTTTCTTAACGAGGAAGATTTTTAAGAACTAGTATATAAGTTTATATCATATTTTTATATATTTTTAAAAGGAAATTATTGCTGTTTATACATGAAAATCAGCTCAAAAGCTGTGTTTTTTCCCTTCATATATATTATTATGTAATATTAGTTAAAATTTTAAAAAAGGCCCATACATTTTCTCCTTAACCAGTAAAAAACTTCAGGAATTAGAGATGCTTCTCTAAACGGTAAGAGAACCTGATTAAGACTTTGAGAGGCTCTTGGACCCCAAACTATGCATATACGCACTTTGCATTGATACAAGAATCGGCTTCTATGCAGAATGGGATTCAAAGTGCCTTTCCCCATCTCGAGATGTTTTCTTTTTAGAGGATATACCTGAACAAACAAGTTGATCTGAGTCAATCTTCGCTCGGTGGGTGACGAATCGGGTTGCGATCTTCGTGATGCGTGAGGCAATTTACGGCTTGCGTCGTGGACCATGAATTTCAAACTCGAGCTTCACTGTGTTATTTGCTTCTGGCGACGAACATATAGAGCACAGGAGTTGTGCAAACACACTGCGGGAGTTGTAAATGTATCGTCAACAAAAGGATGTAATCTTGGACGGTCATGTTTGCCATGTCCTCTCTTCTCTTTCAACTTCTCACGGCTACTCTTTTCTTTCATCTACATCATAGAAACCCGGAGGCTGCCGCTTTTCATTTTTTCCACTATTCAGTATTTATACAATTAGAAGAAAGGAAAATAATTGACAAGATTCGCCCAAGTGGAAATTTTTGGATAAATCTTGTAAAAAAAAAAAATCTCTAAAACCAGGCGTGAATATCTATACTTTGTTATCTTACGTGCAATCCCAAACATTCTATAATAAAATGCATAGAGCATATGTTGAGAGCAATCTTCTCCAGTGTGCAATAGACTTCATTGCATATGATACTTGTAGATCATTTTGTAAAAGCGAAGATTCAATCGAAAAAGCATGATTGAATTTTCATTGTAAAGGGTTTTTGCTTGATTTAACAAAAAACCTTTTGCTCTTTGCCTTTCTCACATTCATTCTATAATATCAATACTTTCTTTTGGTGATTATAAATCTAAGAAAATAATTTTTTAAAATAAATACTAGTATTTAAAAAATAATTTTTGAAATTTAAATTTATTATTGTTTTCGTGTAAGCTTATAATCTTTAAAAGTAATATTTAATTATAATTATATTTTAAATATATTTATCACGAAAACGTTAAAGTATGGTCTGAATGGAGTTCACTTTAAAACTGTATAGTAAATTCTCTTCTTAATATATGAAAATTAATATATAAATTTTATACTCGTGTCTAGCTTTAATTAAATTATAAATCATATCTCTAATAGTTATGTTAAAATTTTTACAGTTTTTCTTCGTTATTACTCAAAGAGAATATGTTACGAACTTTTTATAACTAAAAAAGATATTTTAAATTCAAAATTCGTCGATGTTAATTTTTGTGAATAACTATGAGTGAAAATTTCTTTAGTTTTTTTTGTATAAATAAAAAAATTTAACATGTAAATGTGTAAAGAAGATTAAAAAAACTCTCAAAACATAAAAATTCCATTGCAGTAGGTTTTAATTTATAAATCTCAATCCATAAATAAAATTTGTCTTCACAACATATCAATATACATGGACATGCAGACATGTTACAAGAAGGGAACAGACAACCTAATACTGGTACAAGCAAAGTAGTTTTTCTTCTTTCCATTTGCTACAGTTAAAAAAATATTACAAAAAAGAACACTCCTCAAAAAGACAACTAGTGTAGTTAAATTTTTTAAAAGTGTATCTCCTCAAAAAAAAGAGGTTTTTTGTGGAAAAATTTCAAAAACTCCCTCTTACACATCACTCCCCCCTCAAAGTAAAAAGTGCTATTTTTATTGCCTATTACGCTACAGACGTGTACTGAGGAGGATAAGGAGGAGAATCACTTTATCCAGTAAATAAATTAAAAAAAGATCTGCCTCAATTCGTCCAGGTAATCTCCAAAAAATTCGGATGTGCACCAAAACGCCACAGCACCCATGGCCTGAGATGAAAGTTTAGGATTCATTATTGCAACAATAGTGCACATCTAAATTACACGTCCATCGCTAATTTAAGAGACGGATATTTTTTTAGCTCGTGTTTAAGAAGAACTACCTGTTGATCCATTCCTGAGTTATGAGGTTTGAAGATGAAATAGCAAAAGTTGCATATCCACATTGTTTAATTCGTTAAAAATTGCCTTTTTACACTCCGAAAATGAAGATTGTCTCGATAGAGGTACAGAAATGCGAGGTTGCTCTAATAGGTTACAGAACCGTTTTGGTGCATATTCAAAATTGAGAAGATACCCAGACGGATTGAGAGAGACCTCGAAGAGATACAACCATACATTTACAAAACAGAAAACAGTAACCAAAGTACTGATCAGACGACAGTAGCTCCACAAAGATCCTTGGAGCCAATTATTGCACAGTCGTCTCTCGAAAAAGTTTGCGTTCTGTTTTGTATAAAGAGGAGGGTTGATGATACGAAAAAGAGCATTTTTCCCTGCTTAAAAATTGTAGGAATTAGTATGAGGGTAAAGAAAGGGTCGAGGATAAAGTAAAACAAGACACACCACCCGTAGTGTAACTGTGATGCCCTAAGCCCTGGTGTATGTACCGTATTATCTTCCCCAGTGCGTGTATAACGAACACCACGACAAAATACACACCAGACGCGACTACTTTAACTTTATCTCTCTATACAAAAATTTTTTTTATTTATTATTATTATTTTCTTGTGGATGCCATGGCTGAGTTCGTCAGAGTTGGCCTTTCTCTTGTTCTCTTGGCTTTATAGCCTTTTATTCTGGTGTATGTACACTATCCTCCGAAAAAAGACACTTTATAAACTTAGTATGGAAAGCCCTTCTTAAAAATTATGTACAGTGTTTTCAAATGGAAAATTTAAACTGATCTATAGTTTCTAAGCCCTTAAAAATCACATTTGGCTTTCTTTTTTTTTAGTGAAAATTAAATCCGATATAACTTTTTATATACAAAATTTACAACTATTTTAAAAAATTAATCTGATTTTTTTTCCTTCAGAAAATCATAGATCGCTTTCTAAATTTTTGTAACAAAATTTTAAATTCCCAGAAAATACTTCTATTTTTTTGCTTTTAAATTTTTCAAACATTACTCGAAAATTTTAGAATTTTTACCAACTTTCTTCTTTCTAAAATACGACAACAAATTCACTACACCCTTTTGCTCTTACACACCTTTCGAGAGCTAACCTCATTTTTGGCCATTCTTTTAGCCGTTTTTTAAGGAAGAGGGGGAAATGAAAATATTCTGAAGCAGAATAAACGGAAGAACAACCTTTAAAGTGAGCAACTCTTATTATTGTTCCAGATGACATTATTGCATCGTGCATGCGGGCTAGAAGAGGAGGAGCAAGGATAAAGAAAGGGAGAACTTCGGACGAACAGTTGCCATGGCTACCAGGAAGAGAGGCAGTGGAAAACAGTGTGTCATCCAGATGGAGCAAGGATGCCGACGTGTGCACACTTGTAAGGCAACGTGTAGTTTTATTTAATATTTTTTTACCACAGTCTTATTGTTGTTGTTGTTGTTCTCCTCCTTATTTATTTATTTTTATTTTTAATATAATTTTTTTTACTTTTCAAAAGCAGAGTGTTTTTTTATTTAAAGCACAGGGAGCTTTATCCTTATTCCCCTTCACGGTGTCTAAGACTTCGGGTGGGGAAAATAAGATTCTTTTTGGGGGTTCATACACACATATAGTTAAACGGTCCTAACTAATGCACGAATAACACCATTATGTATAGGAAACGACCACTTTAGTTTCCTAAAATTGAGGTATGGTGAGCAAATATGGTAAAATTAGTCTCTCTCTATACACACAGGCTAGATGTTTGCAAACAGATGGAAAAAATCGCATTATTCACTAGAAATTTGGATGTGGAGTGTGGTCACACCACTGCCGTCATTGTACTGTTGGTTTCTCACCTTTTTTTAATAGGGAAGTTAAACGTACATCACATATACCTGCATCCGATTACTGATTAAACAGGTTTAAACTCCTTTCCATCTACTAAAAATGACTTTACCTTACCCGGTTAAGGAATTAGTAGATTTTTTTTAAGGAAAAAACATAACTTTTCATATATATATATACAATCGCGGATGGGTCAACTTAAATGGGGTGGGCCAAGTTTTTCATTTCACACGAAATCAGTTGTGTGACTTTGAAGAAGTGAAAGAGGTAGCTGGGGAAGGAGAGTCCCTCTGATTTAAGAGTTTTTCTTGTGGTCTACAAAGAATATACCCCGCATATAAACGGTTAAAAATTACGTATTTAACGTACATAACCCAAAATGGGATATTCACTAATTAACATTGCTAAAGAAAACGAGATAACAAGTTAAATATATCTCTAGAGGGTAAAGGATCTGGTTCTTCAAGCACTTCTACCATTCAGAAACATTAATTACTGTTTATATAATATATATATATTTCTATATCGGCCAAGAAATTAATTTAGGTTTGGGATATTTTAATTTAAAGATATGTATACATTGTTTCTTAATGGTTACTGCACTTGACGAAGCAGACAAAGAATGGCACAACAGCACATGACGTAAATAGGGGCAATTTGTACTTGTTAGTTTAAAAAAAGCACACATAAAAGTGTGCAAAAAGGGGAAGTAGAAACCCCGTTAAAATAAGATTCCTCGCGTTCAACAGAAGCAATCAACAATACTTCCAACCTTACTAAAAGTGAGTCGAAATCCTCACCTGACTAAAAAGAGGTGGAACGTTCTCCTGACTAAAAGTGAGGG
>WUQG02452642.1:0-12828 GCA_011317285.2 Androctonus mauritanicus | reverse complement strand
ATTACTCATCTGCTGTGTAGTGCTTGTGATTCCCTTGTTGCTAATAGAGTTTAAAGCAGTTTCTATGTCTTCCTTTACTGTATAATATTTTCTGATATAATATTACATGAAATAGTTCAAGTTTAATATATTAAAAACGGAAAGTAATCAATTGAATAATTTTATTTGATAAATAAATATATAATCAATACTTACTTTTAAAAGTGTGATAAAATTGATTTTATCGTTAATTGGTCCTCCATCCCAGGCTGGGAATTCCCAATCAAAATCCAAACCATCAAAAGGATATTTTTCCATGAAGAAAATAACGGAATGAATAAATCTAAAGAAATTTAAAATAAGATATACTATCTTTGAAATATAAAATCTAAAATTAAATGCGTGTTAATCATCACAAACATCTCATAATATAAATTTTTAAATTGAATTAATAAAAATAATATTTAACATACAGTACTTTTTAATGCAAAATATAGCATAACATTTTTTAATATCTAATTTTTAATTTTGATTCCAAGATCAAAAATATTATTTAAAGAATAAAAATTTTGAATTCAAAATTTTTCTGTTAATCTTATTTAGATCTATTCTAATTTTCTTCATATTTTAAAGTAATAATTTAATCAGTTATTATATATATATGAGTAATTTTGATGATTAAATATATTATAGCATCTGTAAGAGAATTTAAGAAAAATAAACTATGGCTGAATATTACCTTTCTCGGCCAGTTTGATAGTTAATCATTTTCGAAAATTGACCGCCGCTAGTAGCACCAATTGATAAAAGTACTTTTAAATTCTCATTACGTTCCTTTAGATCCAAGCAACGTTTATAAGCATCCAAATGGTCTGCAGATCTGGGTACTATAAGATCGTAGCGAGTGTCAGCAAATCCTGCAATTAAATGGGTACACAAGTTTGGGTCGATGTCTTCGGGTTGAAGGCGATAACTATAATTTCCTTCCAGTTTGTAATAACAAACTATTTTTTGAGAAGTTGCCTTTTCCGCTGAAAAGAATCATAAGAAAACATTAAAAGTTTACACATGTAAATGTTGGCAATACGTGATGACAAAATTATATTCATTTTTAAACCATTATAATTTTTTTTAACATTATAACGAAATTATAATGTTAAAAAATGTCAACATTACTCTTCTGATCGCATCAATCATATTTATAAAAATTTAATTATAAATGCAAATTTATTATAGGCCTAATAAAGTAAAAATAATTAAAAAAAAAAAAATAGACTAATCAGAATTTAAAGAGTTTTATTAAAATAAAAAAATCTAAAATTAATTTCTCATAAATCTATTTTAAATGTAATATTTGAAATATATTTATCCATAGATTTTCGATTATGATTTATGCAGATTTTAAGAGTAAGTGAAATTAATGAAGCAGTTCATTGATTTCATTTATTTTTAAAAGTTATGTATCGAATTTTGATGTTTGTGTAAACTAAACAAACATTAAGGTTTAATCTATTGAACTGAATGAAATTTAGACTCTCCGATAATTTAGAATTCGGATTTTCAGGCGATCAAGCTGTAGGACCGTTTAAATTATGAATTGATAGAATTATCAAAACGTTTCTCGTTCTTAAAATTACATTGCTTTTTAGAGATAAGAAAGAGAAAGTCTACAGTTTTATCCTTTAAATAGATCTAGCATAATAATAATAATAATTATAACAAAAACTTTAATAAAAATCCGTTTGATTTGTAATGCAATTCGATATTTGATAACAGTCTATTGAATATTTAATAATCTTTTATCATTTCGTGAAAAATTAAAACTATATATATTTTAAAAGATAGTCAACTTTTTTAGGTACACGACCTGCAGTAATCACGCTTCTTCATAACAATCATAATATGTATTTTTTATAAGTAAATTGATGTCAAGGTCATTTACTATCTTATTTACCCTATTTACAGTTAGAAATGTAATGGCAATTTAATTAAATTATACAGTATATATTTTCTCTAACCGATTTTAGGTCATATTCAATTGCTTGAAGAGAAATACTTAGAATTGCAACTGTAAATTATGAAAATATATAATTGTTAAAGAGTTTTTAATAAATAGGAAGTAAACTTTATTTTGAATTTATTTTAAAAAAATATCTAAAATTCTGAAGATAATAATAACTCTATTTTGATTTTCCTTTTATTTTTTTTTCTGTAAGTTTATGAGGATGGCTAACATATGTGAAAACTGAAATTGTATTGTTCTCGGCAAAATAAAATATAGTGTAGAGAAACTTAACAATAAAAAAACAAAAAAAAATCACATTAAAATTACAGTATGTAATTAATTTATATGTTGAATGTTTCTATAGTGCTTAAAATAAATAATATAATATTATTTATTATGCTATTTAAATTAACTTTAAAATTTATGTTGAAATAGGTTTACATTATGCCATAAATAGGGCGTTCATCATTTCCTTATACAAGAATGATTTTATTGTACATTATGAGGAAAATACCGATGTCGTATTATTTTTCATACAGGAAATAATTGCCAGTCCGTACTAGAAGTAATCCATATTTCATGTTCATTAATTAAATTTAATCAAGTGAATTTATTTTATATGCAATACTGTATTATAAAATAAAATTTAATAAAAGCAAACTGATAATATAAATCACTTTTAAACATAATTTTCATTGCAACATGAAGAAAGTCGTTTTCCTATAAAGAGTGAATATATGAATGAAAAAGTCACTTTTTTGTATAACTTACTGTATAAGAAAAATTTCTTATTGAATCACCAAAACTAAAAAAACATTATTGCGCTATATTGGAACAACTTAACCATCCTTCATTTCGTTAGAAATTTTAAGATTATCTTAAAGAATAAGAAAATTATCAGTCATAAGGAGTCATAGATTTTATTTGCAGTTTATAATTCATTTTATAAGTAGAATATTATAAAAATATATAAAAATTTTCTTTATATGTCTACATTATTAGTTCAGTATAAACGATTGAAAGTATTAATGGAATTATTTATCAACATTGGATAGCAAACGTTAGTAAATATATATAATAATTATGTATTAATTTAATACTTGAAAAAAAATCAATCTTAATTCATTTTAAAATAGTGTAGTTTGAAAAGAGATTATAAATGTAATGCATTTTCTCTATGTATTTTGATTATTTCGATGTTCTGTACAGTTTAGTTTTTGTTCTGAGTAAAACCGAAATGACTTTTTTCCTCTCAGCCAAGAAATGACAGGTGTGACTGGTTAGTTTTCATATTATATTATGCGGGATGTTTTCAGTTCATCGATTTTTTAAAGAGACGTTAATAGACATTTAAGTATACAATAATAGAATTTCGGAAAAATAAATCTTTTATACATACATTCTCTTTTCATCATTTCTTCTTTTTCTAACATTCTGTATTCTTTTCTTTGCCTATCCCGTCGATAAAATCCACCTATTAATAGCAAAAGTGCCATTGTCGCAGTAGCATAATTTGGCATCATCTTCAAAAAAAAAAAATAAAAAATAAAAAATATTAACAAATAAGAAAAATATAAATTTCTATTATCTTCAACTTATAAAAAATAATAATAATATGGCGAAATTATTTAATAATTAAAAAAAAGTAATGAAACTTATTAGATCTCAAGAGTACCATATAATAAATACTCACATTTTCTTCCTTCTTTGAACTAAATAGTTTTGAAAATAATGATCAGCTACTCGAACGTTCACTTATATTTGAGGGAAGTTTGATATTGAATAATATTGAATCTACCAATGACAATTCGAGTTTTTCCTGACGTTTTATCTGGTTCCATCGATGACCCAGTCTTGGGTGGAGATCCTGTACATCAACTGTGTCGTTACCTATGAAATAACTAGTCTGCAATGCCCAAGGCGATCCAAGAGGCACTTGTAATTCACAGGAGCAATAACGAAAAGTCATCACAAAGTCCGGTTAGAAAGATAGATCATCTAAGCTTTCAAATAAAGAAGATCTCTTAAGATATATAATTAAATATTATCATTTCTATAATTTTTTATAAGTAATAATTTAGACTAGCTTATCTTGATATATATATATATATATATATTTCACCAAATTCATTTGAAATGCTAATATATAACTGCATTTACCGTCTGTTTATTTTTATCATTGAACTAAATAAATCTTTTGATATAAAATTTATAATTCAATTCAAGAATTATAAATTCAAGAAATTAATCAGTATCAAAAGAAAGTTATTTAATGAATCTAAAATTTATTAAAATAATTTTCTAGATTACATTAATTATTAAGTAAATGTTATTTTTTTCTCTCTTTTTGTTTATTTATAATTATTATCTGAAATCTCAAAGGAAAATTAATAAAATAATAATAATAATGGCATAATTTTCACAAATATGAATATATTTAATTAATTTTTTTTTCTATATTTGAGATTTAATAGTTAAAATTTATATATCGTAAACTCAAATTTTTTTATTATTTATATACATTTTAAAAATATCAAATAAATTTCACGTTATATTTTATTATTAATATTAATTTGTAAACATTAATTAATGTATTTGATTAGGAATACATCAAATAAATGAATAAATAAATATTACTTCAAAAAAAAAATACTTAAAAGTTTGACATCTGTCTAAAGTACAGGGTTGATCATTCCAGATTGGGATCTTCTTGTGAACCAATTAAATAAATGATCTATAAATAATCTGAAGTGAGACGAAAAAAAAAGAACAATAGTTTCAAGTCATCATTGACACGGATGAGATAAATAGATATTATAAATACTGAAGTTTCAATAGAAAGCTGTAAGATATAAAGAAAGGACTTTTAATAATGAAATTATTTTAAAATTTTCTCCATATTTTCCTTGGTTTATGGTATTAAGAATAATGATTATTATTAAATAAATATATATATAGCCTAGCCTTTAATCTAATGAAAATCAATGAAAAATTTTATTTTCTAATAATAAAAACGATAAGATAAAACTTTAATTTGGCGTTTTTTGTCGAAAAAATAAACAGAAACAATATTACGTCGGAGATATTACCAATTTGCTTCCCTTGATCTGTGAATGACATTTGGGAAATAGCAGACGACGTTGGTGACGTCATTCCACCCGCCATCTATCGATAGAAAAAAGAAAGTATTGATTTAATTATTAGAAAGTTGTTTTTTTGACATATTTATTATCGACTGCTTTTCTTTAACGTTTTAAATGATTTTATTAATGTTTAAAAAATGACTGATGTTATTGTAGATGTTGTGATGAATTACATTACGTCAATGCTGGAGTTAACGAGAGTGTCCTTTGTTTTGAGATCGAGAGTATCACTTGACGGACAGATGTCGGTCGAGTGGTTGTTTCTGTTAGTTGCGACAAGTCTTTTTCTTAATTAATATTAAAGTGAACAATTTTAAACTCTACTGGTATATTAAGATCACATAACATATTATAGTATTGCTCCGAGAAGTGCATAGTGTGCTTAAAAGTGTAAATGATGTCTAATCAACCCTCCCAACGTGTCCGTCGTACGTTAAGTCCATCAACAACAAAGCAAGGACCGATGAAAGCAACATTGCCAATAACATTGATGCAACAAAGTCATAGTCCTAATAAAAACACTTCTACTAAATCACCAGTATTACATTATCAAGTAGAAGGCTCGAGAATTAGAAACAGACTTTCACCAGATTCAAGTTGTGGGTGTACTACTATTAGTTATAAAGGTAATGTAGAATCAGTGTCCAGACGTGGATTGAATTTTTACTGTTAAAAACATTGATGTTTACTAGAATGAATGACCAAAATAAGCTGTCTTGAGGACTACAAGTTGATACATTATTTGTTGAATTGTTTCCTTGAAATTATCAATAGAAAACTTTCCTTGTTGCAATATAATTTCAATCTTAATTGTTGAACTTATTTTAATGTTTACATAATTGGTGAGAATTCTATAATGTTTCGAAATGAAAAATGCTCATTTGAGACTTTTAAAAAATTTCAGATGAGCATATATTCTAATCAATTAGAATTGCATTGGCATTCTTAAATTTACATTGGGGGAAAATTGGATATTATTTATTGATTGCAGCAAGTTAAGATATTAATTTTCAGCATTGTTAAGTAATTATTCTAAACTTAGAATTCAACAGCTAATTTTAAAATTCATGTATTTTGTAATTTTAAATTAATTTTCTAAATAATAGTGAATGTTGATTTATGAAGTTAAACCAAATTATGATCAAAATTAATTTATATATATTTAGGTATTATTATTAGAAGTAAAGCTAGAAATTTACCCCTTAATTAACTTGCTAAAAAATTTTTTTAATTACATTCAAAAGTATATGCTATCTTTTAATTATTTTGAATTTATTTTATATCCACTTCAATATTTTTGTAAGAATTAGAAGCAATATTAAGTTTATTACATTTTAATTGTCTCTCTTTTTTTGTTTCTGTAAGAGAGATGTGTTCTATTTTGCCTTTTGTCTTTCCCTATTTACTTGCAGTTTTGAATATAGATGTCAGCAATCATGTATTAATATATATTATGCATTTTATTGATTATGCTAATTCTCTGTAAATAAATACAGCAAATTTTTCTATACTGCATAATCATCATAAATATCAGTAATATTTTTTTCAATATGTATTCAGACTTCATTTTTTAAATTTTCATATAAATATATTTATATTTTAATGTTTTATGTTCATTAAAATAAATTTTTCATTTCTTTTTTCAAATGTTTTATATTCATCAAAAATATTTCTTTAATTCTTAATTGTTCCTTCAGTTAATGAAAGAATAAGGATATTTTAATTTTGAAATTATTTTTATAGAATGAAATAAATTATTATTAGAAATTATATAACAATGCAATGTCAATATTTATGATGATAAAATTTAAATGCTTCATTTTGATCTAATTAATGTTGATATCTAAATGAATCTATAAATAGAATCATTTAAGGGATCATATTGGAAGAATAGAACTATATAAAGAATTTATAAAGTTTTCTGTAGATTGATATGGCCTGATTTATTTATTTAATTGAATTAATGTGAAAAAAGATTACATAAGAAGTTTTTGTTGGAACAATGAAATTACTAAGGTTTTAATTAAAATTTTAAACTTTTGTCAAATCTAAAGCAACATTAATTAAATTAATTTGAAAAAAGTTTGAATTAAAAAACTATATCATTTTCATTTTCTTCATAAAGCATTTATCAAGGAGACAAAACATTTTTCCCTCTAGTCTTCATTTTTTAGAACTTTTTAGAAAAAAATTGTCTTATTAAGCAGAATAAATTATAAAATAAATGCAAATTAAATATCAGTAGTTAAAAAATTGTGTATTTAATCTATAATTCAACATGTTTCAATTTATTGAAAATTTATAAATTTAATTACTAAGAAATATTAGATATAATATGTACTTTATTCCTCTCATTAGAATAATTTGATTCAGATTAAATGAAATATTTGATCATTTTTAATTTGACATCAGTATTGTTTTCCTATTACTATATTTTATCAGTTCAAAAAATATACTAAAAGAAATATATTAGATTCAAATATGTATATTTATTAATCAGTTTTTTTTGAACTGCTTCTGTATATTTACTTTCTTCATTATTCAGTATTGAATTTTTCAGTATTCTTGAAACTGTGGATAGAAATATATGTATTGAGATAGTTCTTTCTATAGATTATAGAAATATTCTGAAAAAAATGTAAATCATCATTCAGAAGGATAAAAAAAAAATTGTTAGTCAAATCTATAAATAAACAAAATGCATTTGTGTCAAAAATGATAGAAATTATAAATTTAATTAATATAATTTTAGCATTGAATTTTGATATATGCAAAATTCAATTTTTCAGATTTAATTTTACTCATCAGTCTGCTAATGTAAGTCTTTGAAATCAGAGTTCATTCAGTTTTAGATAAATAAACATAAACAATTAATTAATTAGAAGTCTTATGCAGAATATATGATTCTGTTAAAGAAAATATTTCTACATTATATTTGACCTGTTTTCAGAGATTGAAGAGAGATTGATAAGTGTAAAATTTCTTAATGAATGCTTTTTTGTTGAAAAAGTATTTAAATAATTATTAATAAAAAGGAAGTTTACTAGTGTTAACTAATATATAAATTTGTGAAAGCATATCAGTAAAACAGCTAATATAGATTAAGAAAAATTATTTTTAATATTTTCAATAAATATAAAAATAATTTTAAGAATAAATCAGTTTGAATTTTTTTTAATTAATAAAGTAAGATTACGAATTTTAATTTGAAATGATTAACCTTATCAAATACTATAAATTTCCTTGCATTTTTTTCTCTGCAAAAGTTTTCTTGTTACTTATTTTTATCAGTATTAAATATATTGTAGCTTTAGATTAAATGACAACAAAATTATCACACAAAATCAATTTGAACTAATATTTCTAGAAACTAATATACTATTAACAAAATTATGTTTTAATTTTATATATTAATTAGATAGACTTATTTATGTTGCAAGTTGATGTAGGAAACTTAAATTTTCAGCCATCAAGCAATAACTCATTAATGATTAATATTTAGTGAATAATATGTTAACATCTATTTTTATGATGCCTTGTATGATGGGATAATTTGCATAATTAATGTATTCAAATATATATAAATATTTAAAAAAATTTTCTAATATATTTCATTAAACAGAAACACATATTGATAAACTATGATTTGTTAGTACAGTACAGTATTATTATAATTATGTAATATTTCTAGAAATATGTCTTTTAAATTTAGTTCCTATAACACATACTAAAAGATTTATTAAGAAAATGGCTTAATTTGTAATTTGTATGCATCTCAATTTCAAATTATGCTGTTTTTAAGCAATAGCAAAATAATAATTTTAATTTTGCAATTCAGATTTTTTTATAAGTATAAATATTTACTTAACATTTTTAGGAAAGTGGAATAAAATACAGATTATTTATATAATTGACAAAATAGTGATGTTAAGATATGTATTAGTTGGATATAATGCACTATTATGGAAATAATGAAGAAATATAAAATTATTGGTAGATATGAGTCTAATATGCAAAAGGAAAGAGAATTTGTTCTAGTTGCTTAGAAATGACAATGTATTGATATGGGGAATGGGTAAGTGTATATCAGATTCCTTTTAGGTAACAATATACACTAAATAGATAGATTTATTGGATATATAGGAAGGAATTTATGATGAGGTTTAAAGAGCATAAAGCAAATATTGCACAGGGATAGGATCACCACAAGTCTAAGCATATGTGCTACATAATTTATAACATTTGATTATACTAATGCTATGGTTATTCGAATAAAGAAAATGAGCATTCAGAATATTTTTGCAGAAATCATACAAATTAAAAACAAATATAGATATAACCATTTAGTAAATGTGAATGTCCTGTATTTTCTGTTATCATGATGTTGATGTCTATGGAGATATACTAATTATTGAATATTTTTTATTTATGAACTACTAAATATGTCCATCAAAAAGAATAGCTAGAATTAAAAATATTAAACTCTTATTATTTTTTTTGGAACTGAGAACAAAACAATCTACACATATTCAAATGTACTATTAAGATATTAAATAATATCAAATCTTTCATTATAATAATTGAAATACATCAAATTTATAAAATGGCATTATCACAAATACTGCACAAAGTTTTTGAAACTAATCCAAAATTTCAGGATATACAATATTTTTTATAAAAGTTATTCAAGTATTACATAAGCATATTTTTGGTCAGTTTAGCTTTACCCTAGCCTCCATGTAAACCATCATAAGCAATTTATTGACTCCCTTCTTAAATTACGTAAGATTTTATTTCTCTAGTCGTCTTCTGTAGTTGAAATCTTTGGAAATATATTAAATTTTTTAAATTTGTAATTGTTAACAATTAGTTCTTAATATTATATTAAAAGTCAACAATAAATAAAATAGTAATATATAAAATATAATAAAATTTGTAATGTATTGCATATTGCAAAAATAATTCTAGTGCATGAATTAGATTTTAAATCTTACTTAAGCATTGGCGTAACTCCCTGCTGGGACAGAGAATTTTTTACGCCCTTGGATAAAGAAATTCTTCTCTCTCTCCTTAAAATGATTATATAATGCTTGAATGCTCTCTAAGGAGTATTTTATTTTTCAATAAATATTAACTCATGAATAATTTTATACTGAAATTCTGAATAAATTGTTATACTATCAATTTATCAGTTCAACTATTATTTTACAACAAATATTTAATTTCTTTTTTGTGATTACAGTTTAATGTAATAGGAAAGAAAATAATATGAAAAGGAAACTATCCAAAAAATTACTTATATTCGGAACCAAATCAAGCACAATAAGCAAGCATCACTTTTATTTCGTATAACGTTTTCGGACTTTTGTTTCAGTTTCTCTTCAGTATACCATACAGTGTTAATTCCATTATACACTATTCTACATAAATAGAACAGAACTATTTCTGAATTTGAGATAAAAGATTTGGTTCTGAATTTGAGATAAAAGTAAGCAGATTGAAGAAGTTTCTATAAATTACTTATAGAAAACAAACATACTGATGATACACTATTAGTTTTGGTTAAATGCCACTGGCATGAATTAATAGTTATTTAAATGCAGTCGCATGTGATTTTGAAATATTTCATTAGATTCATTAACTTTTATCACTATATTATATTTGAATAAAAGAATCTTGATTGAACTATAATATAGATATTTGATACAATGTAACACAACTTATCTTAACAGCATATATATGTATGGTATCTGTTGAATCATTAAACGTATCAAAATTTAGATTTTAATTTGGGTTAATTAAATAATCGGATAAATATTTTTGTTAAAATTGAAAAATAAAAAATAAATTGGTTTGACTAGTACACTTTGAATAGTCATACAATATATAATTGCTATATCTCTAATAGTACACATCCACATGGAGTCAGACTAGTCATTAAGCATATCAAAGCTTAACTTAAGAATAATATTAGGTAAATTAATATAAAATATAACAGATAGCAAGTTAGGGATAGATTGTATGTTATAAAGCTATAACAGCATTTTAATATAAATTCTGAATTTCTGTAGTTTAAAATCGTATAAACGATAAAACTCAATATCTGCCATTAATTTCAAATGTAATAATCATGTGACCATCATAATCCAATGAGACTACTCAGTTATCAAAGATGTAACCATTGTAATCCAATAATATAACCTAGTTAGTATATCATGGTCATTTTAACACAATAGGATAGCTCAAATAGCATTACTCTTCCAAGCTTGTGCTTTTATGTATAGAACATACCTTGCTTTATGACATATCTCAATTATAATCCATGATTTTATTTTATATATCAAAATGAAAATTATCTGCAAAATGATACTTAGAATAGTTATATAAAACTTAAATTAACACACAGATAATTCAATCCTGAAGCTATCCTGAATAACTGAAGATATGAGACTGGGAATTGAATCTAGATCCTCCAAAGTGTTATGTAAATGCTTTAAAACATAGCTGTCTAGTTGAGTTTTTTTAAACTAGCACTATTGTGTGCTTAATAGTGTAAATTTGTTTTTAGGTTTTTATATGCATTATTAAATGAAAAACGGCTGTGATTTGTTTTACAATGGTGATCTGAAACATAACTGCCATAATAATGAGATATATCTGTATATAATTATTGGATTGTCTGGAAAATTCATGTTGATTTTTAAGGAAAATTCAAAGGCAGCATGTTTAAATTTCGATATATATTTATTCAATTATATAGGCACCATTTTGTTTCACCTTTCTCCATCTTTCAAGCAAGCTGAAGATTCCCTCCTTGCAGAACTTCTTGGGTTTTTTAGTGAAAAACTTCCATTTGGTTTTTTATGTTGGCCAAAGAATTAGTTTTTGCCATTAAGGGAATTTTGCAAAGATCTAAATAAGTGAAAATCAGATGGTGCAATGTCAGATGGTGAATGTGGCGAGGTATAGCAAATATTGAGATAGCACATCCCAGCCAAGCTCCAACAATTTTTGTTGAATAGTCAAAGAAACAAGCCCTAGTGTAGTCCTGATGCTCTTCCAATTAGCTAGTTTTGGATGTTTTTTGAATCGCTGTCTTTAATTCATCTAGTTGCAAGAATACATGTCTGAATTTATTGACTGGTTGTTTGGTGGAAGCTCATAATGTAGAATTCTTTTCCAGTCCCACCATGCACAGCATGAATTTCTTCAAGTGAAGACCAGCTTTTGGCTAATGGTAATTTATTTTACTTATACCAGAAACTTTTTCACTCAACATTATTATAAATAATCCAGTTTTCATCATCCATCATTATTTACATCAAAAATACTGTTTTCTCATTACATTTGTAGATCAAATCACAGATGGAAATGTGATCTATCAGATTTTTATCTGTTAAACTGTGTCGAACCTTTACATTAAAATGATTTGCATAGCCAAGCTTCAGAAAATGCTTGTGGATAGTGGTTTTTGATATTTTAACATTTCTGCTAATTCATATGTTGTGTAGCATGGGTTATTCTTGATCAATGATTTGATCTTAATCAGTGGTGGAAGATCTACAGGGTGTTCTGGGTTTTCAAGGTTGAAATCATCAGCCTTAAACATAACAAACCACTTCCACACAATTCTTTCAGCTATAGTATCTTCCCTGTAAACAGTGCATATCTTGTTTGGTTGCTTGCATGGCATATTTGCCC
>WUQG02452631.1:0-12828 GCA_011317285.2 Androctonus mauritanicus | reverse complement strand
GTTATTATCGAAATTTAAGTGTCCGTGTCCGTTATTGAGGGTGTCCGCTTTTGAGGGGGGATGCTCCCATAGACATCTATGTATTACTGCCGGGGAATTACAAAGTGTCCATTATTGAGGGGTGTCCGTTAGGTGAGGTTTCACTGTATATATCAAAACATACTGTTAATAATGGGGTTATTTTGGAATGAATACTTTCAAATCATGATTTTTCTGAAATTAAATTTATATTTGGCATGATTGATAGTTTCAATAAAAATCTAACATAAATGTTATCCTTATCATTAATGAAAATAAACCATAAATTCAATTAGTTTTTTTATTTTGAGACTAATATGTAGTTTTGTACATCCTAATATGTAATAAAAAAAATGCCAATCATTAGTTATTTTGTGTTAAAGATATGAAAAATAATGTAAAATTTTTATAATTCAATAATATATCAGATGTGATCTTTAATTTTTTGCAGTTTTTAATAAATATTTAGTTTATGATATAGCTTCCTTTTTAATCACCGGTATTAGTTTAGTCGTATTTTGTGTTCTATGCAGCTGCATCGATTATTATCAACTTACTGTGCTTTTTCTATGAAGCATTTCTTTTACCATAGCGTCCACTAAACGCTCTCTTTCTTCGTGATATCTTCGTTGTTGTTCCAATAACGTTTCCATGCTTACAAGAAACAATACTAACAAACAATATGGCTACCTCTCTTTCCTGCCAGCGCCGTCTAACGTCATTTCAACGTTTACACAAACCAGAATCCATTGGTCGTCGACGACATAAAACAATTCTGTTGATAGGATGATGACTTGTCAATTTAAAACTTATTACCCTAAGAATGGTTAACAAAAAACCACGTGAGAAAATCCACGAATAGAAATGGCCACCAGTTAAAAGTTATTATTATTTATCATAAAGGTGGCGCCTTCTGACGTGAATGGCGGCAGTTTCTCTCGCATAAGCCTAATGGCCGAAAGTTAAACATAAGAGTAAAGTGGAAGGTTAATAATGATTGGAAAGTTTTAAATTTTTTTAATTAATTCCGTCAGAAATCACTCGAAGAAAACTGGAGTAGAAATAAGACGTTCCGAATTTAATTGTAAGTACAAATTTGTTAAAAGTCCTTTATGATTTAATGAATGAAAGCATTGCAATTCAGATGCTTGCAGTTGGAATAGTAAACAAGTCTTCGAGCTTTTAACAAAATTCAATCATGGAATGTATTCGTTTTATTTTCTTGTTTAAACTTAATGTTGTTGGATATAGATTATCTCTCTTGTATAGCTTGTCTTTTTATTATTATTAAAACTATTTCTTGATATGATCCCGTGAATTATATATACGAAAAAAAAATTCCCATAAATTAATTTTATGACTGCAAATGCATAAAAGGCAATAAACATTTTTATTATTGCATTATAAACACTGAATTAACATATGTAATGATGCATCGATTCATTTTTATATTAAAAATTAATCCATGTTATTTACAGTATATTAAATGCGGCTAAAACCGAATTAAAATGCTATATATTTTAGCCAAATAACCATATTACGTTAATATTTTATAAACTGCTTTTTTAAAATTAATATATTATAATTAAAAATGTAGAAACATGTTGTTACGCTATTTAATTTGAAAAATTAGCAAATATTACGCATTATTATTATTTAAATGCACATTTCAAGCAAAAATAATTAAAATTGCTACAGTCTTATTGAATTAATTTATAAAAACAAAATAAATTATTATTTTATTTAATCCATAATTAAAATTAAGCATTCAGATAAAGTAAAAATTGTAATTGAATGTTATTTGAGATCGAAAACGTTTTAACGTCATTTATTTTTTTTGTAATTCAATAGTTTTATTGAATTTTTATCATCACCACTTTAAAATTTTAATATTTCTGTAAATGTTCCGAATTTAATTGTTGCATTTCTGAATTTTAAATTCTGTATAGACAATAATGAAATCAGGTTTTAACGCCTGAAAAGATACGTACATAAATTGGACTTGTGAATACAATAGCGTTTTCCCTCCCCTTTCTTTTCTTTCCAGTTTATAACCTTCGTTTAAAATGCGTTAAAATAAAATAATAAAAAAAAAACTCTTCAAAATTATACCTTAACAAGAATTGTTTGAATTAAATGTGGAGCGAGTTGTGACATTTCGATATTTTTTATCTCCATAATAGTGAAAGTGGTTTGGTGACCGATATACTGTATATGCAGTTATCGCATTTCACTTTTCTCCTAGGTAAACAATTCCAATTATTTTAAAACACGTTGTAATTATGTGTATTAATTATAAAAAGCTTTTCGCTATAATGAAATTCGTATTTATAATGATAAAGTGGAATTGTTGCCCGACGAAGTCGAAACTGATGTCTTTTGTCATTCTAAAATTGGTTTCCGATTTTCCATTTTTAGTAAAAACTTTTTCATCGCAAACTTTGTTTCTCGAACTCATCATTAAACATATTTAAACATCGGTAATTGTTTAATAAACGAACAAATTAACACAATTAATGCCAAAAATAAAGCGAATCCTTTTAGAAATTTAGAATTAAAAGAAAATCTTTATACAGTAATATACAATAAAAGTGTATAAGTTTAGATTTTTCCAATTTAAAAATATTATTAATTATCAATTTTGCAATATTTATATATAGTAATAAATATATTGCATTCTTTTTTTTAGATTAAAAAAAATTATTTTCATATGTTAACACGCTATTATCGATAACGCAAGAAAGTTTTTAGGAGTAAATTTGTATTGTATATTATATTGTACTGTATATTTATTTGTATTTATCGATAAACTTATAAAAGATTAGTAAACTAAACATTAAAAAAAGTCTCTATTATTTTGTCGTTAAAATACTTATCTTAATGGAGATAAATTATAGTATATAAAAAAATTGGCCACATTTAAAATCGCATCTGTAAATAGGATTGTTTCTACTGAGGTCAATAACACTGAATTTTCAAACTGTTGTAGCACTGATCCCTGACGTGATATGGTAAAAAGAAGTATAAGTGCATCTACAACAAGACCGGGAAGTTATTAACTAGAGAAAAAAAGGAAGTTATAGTTATTTCTATGGACCATTAGTAATTTTCACGCTCACTTGTCATAAGTCGTGTTTCAAGGTTATGTTTTCATATAGCCTACCTTATAAAATATGATTAACATATTAATCAATTTATAACTTATGCGTTTGATATAATTTCAAGGTTAGTGACTGTATTTTTTGCATGCTCTTGCTCATGTAATTGGTGGGAAATTAAGATGTATCGTTTTTTCATTTGAGAAAAAAATTATTATTATTTTTAAGAAAATTATAGTTGTAAATATTTTTACAATCTGGATAATACTTATTCTATCATCATTTTTTTTTCTTTAACAAGTTTATTACTATATTTAGTTATGTATGCTGAATAATGAAAATCTTGTTTTATTTTTTATAAGATATGAGCAACAAGGAAATAATAATGGCTGAAGATGATAATGAAGAAGAATTTTCTGGTCTTCTGCTTCATCAGGCAGCTTTATGGGGAAATGCTGAGTTATTGGAAGATCTTCTACATGGTGAACAGGTAATATTATTGTATAAATAATTTTTATATAATTTTAATTAATAATTATGATTGATAATTTTAGGTGCATATATTTTATTATTAATAATTAACAAAAAATAGTAATAATTTAAAATTTATAATACCCATAAAAAATATTGAAAGAATTCTTCAAGCAGATTATAGAACATCTGTAAATAATCATTTCTTCTAATATTGGAAGTGTGCCAGTTCAAATTAAAAATAAACAAATTAAAGTAGAAACAAAATAAAAATATTGATTTAAAACAAAATTCTGAAACTGTCTTGTAATAAATTTTGAAAATTTGAAATTTAATATAATTTGAAAATTGAATTTTGTTTTTAATATTGTATAGAATTGAAAGCAAAATATGAAAAACAAAACGCAATGTCTTTAATAATGTAATATGAACATAGTGAAACTTAAACTTCAAATGAAAATATGAATTATCTCTATGAAAATATTATCTTATATAAAAGCATTTTCATATTTTTTCTTTTATAAAATTATATAAATTATTTTTTAAATTTCTTCAAATAAACACATTACATTTAGTTGCAGAAAGAATATTATGTTTTTTAAGTTGAATAATATTTTTAGATTTTTATGGGATATTTGAATATTATCAAATATGTCATATTATTATATCATATTTCAATATTGTTAATGAATAATGTATATGATTATTATTATATTTTCATATAAGCACATAATAACTTATAGATAATTACTATATTAAATATTACAGTAATTCATGTCTATAAAAAATAAATATTTCTTGAGTATGAATTATATGGCATTTTCCTAAGATTTTTAATTTATAAATAAATTTTCTCTTTTATTATACAATTAATCATTAAAATAACTCTTAAGATTATTCTCTACTATTATGTTTATCACAATTGAATAACCAATGTTAAATAAAAAAAAATTTTAAATGATTTCTCATATCATATTTGAATTTATTAAAAATAAAATAAAAGATTTTTAAATCATTGTTCTTAATTTGAATGCAGAGATGAATTTGAATAAATAATAATTCTAAATGCTTACATAAATTATTTTAATGGAAGATTTATATGATATATTAACTTTAAAAAAAATGAGTTGAGATTACTATACATTTATTAAAGAAAGAATTTGTGTTAAAATATATAATGTTTATTTTTGTCATATATTGCAAATCATTGTAATATATGACAAAATAATATCATCAAATTTTTTCATAAAATATATATTTGGAACTCTCTAAATATTTTAATATGAAAGTATGAATTAAAAAGCAATTAATACTTGCATGCTTTTTTGAAAATACATATACATTGATTTAATGTCAGTGTTACAGTTTTCCATTGTGCAACTATATTGTTTTAAATTTTAAAAATAGAATTATTAATATTTAATAAATCTTAAAATCATTTCATTAGAATTTTGCCAGTTTATTATTATAATAATGAAAAATATTCAACTATGTTATAAATTTATTATGTTCTTCAACTAAATAAATTTGTTACTATCAATTAAAAATTAGTGCTCTTTAATTAATTGAATTTTGTAAATGAAGAGTAATAAATTTATAATGCATAATATTATTATCAATTAATAGCAATTCATTTACTGTGTTAGTAACTTTTTTAAATGTAAAATTCTTTCTTGAGTTGCATAAAAATAAATTTTAATATTTCCATATAAACATACTGTATAATGATTTATAAGTAAATAAGTTACTGTATGTAATTAATCCATGTTTATAAAAAGTGAATATTTTTTGAATATGCATTACAATAATAATAATAATAATCTTAATAATAATTGTTAATATTTTTAATTTATAAATAACTTTGAGTTCCTTATTATATTATTAATCATTAAAAAAATTTTCAAGATTATTTTTTACTATTATATTTATTCAAATTGAATAACCAATGTGAAATAAATAAATAAAATTTAACAAATTATTTTCTGAAAGAAAACTTAATATAGGTTTAAATTTCAATTATTTTTAGACATTTTTATTATCTTTTCTCTGTGTTTTTTCTATAAAATAAAAATCTAAAATTTTCTTTTATTTATCTGTATCTGAGAATTTCATAATACTTTATTCTTGCAAAATATATAATTTAGAAAAATATAATTACAATATAGTTAAAATAATATTTTAAATTTGATAATTGTTTTTAAGTAACTTATTAAACTTTTCATTTTTTAAAAGTGAATTTTTTTTTATGTTATTTCTTGTTGATATGTCTAATTTGCATTATTTTTAAAAAAAGTATAATTTTATATTATTTAAATGCTTTTGAGAAGAAATTTATTTTTTGTTCTAAATGATTTTGAATTGTTTAATTCACTAATTTATTATTGCATATTTGATAAAACCATTATTTAATATAAAAAGAAAAATCTTATGTAAAAATTAATGCATTTATAATAAGCTTATATTAAATACAAATGCATCAGATTAAATATAAATGCTTTAGATTAAAGTTTTTGTTTTATCAACTGCTAGTAGTGCTGGTTATTGAATAGTCTTAATAACAAATGCATCATTATAGCATTAATGATAAATATCAGTTTTATCAAAGCATGTTGTGATATATTATCACACAAATTTAAATTATAAATATTCATTATAAATAAATATTAAAATATAAACATTGGATGTATTATAGATATTTTTAATTTTCAGAAATAATTTTATACATTCAAAATAATAATCAAGAATCCATATGGCAGCTTAACAGTTTTGTTTATTATAAGATTTCTTTTTAAGATCTACATAAAATAAAAAATAAATTTATAAAAACATTTTTTATTATGTAGTAAATATATTCTGTAAAATTTTGAAATTATTAAGACATTTCTATACTTTATAATTATTTAAAATAATTATATATAGCCTTCCCCAACTTACATAATATGTGACATACATAATTTCAACTTTATTTAAAATATTTTCTGTATTTTTTTAATTTTTTAAGATATAGGGCCTATAGCAGAAATCACTAGTATATTTTCAAGTTACAAATCCAAAAAGATTTGTTGTAAACATTTTGGTTTACAACATTTAAGTTCATATTATTTGGTTTATTTGGATATTGTTTGTTGATTTTAAGTATCACACTATTATTATGATATCTTCCATGTGATATCTCATTTTCAGTCATGAAACTCATATCATAATGTTGTATAGGTGCAGTCATTGTAATCACTTAACTTTGGGAATTTCTAATCCATAATTTTTGTTAAAAATTATTTTTCTAAATTATGTAAAATTCAACATGTGTAAAATTACAAAAGACAACCTTTACCAAAATCAGGGAATGGTTATAATATTAAATATAAGATTATTTTAAATATTATAACAACATATATTACTCTGTCAAAAACTTTTTTAATTTATTTATAAACCAAATTTTAACAAATATTTTATTATTATTGCTTCTAAATTTATTTATATATTTATCAATTCATGTATCAATAAATTTAGATAAATACATAAAATATAATTATAATTGTAATTATAATTATTATTATTATTATTATTATACAAAATATATAATAATAAACTTTTTATGAAAAATATTATGGCAAATGGAAATTATCAATGATCCTTAAGAAATAACATATTTAAACTATTAATAAAGAAAATAGAGATAATAATAAAGATGACAATTTTGTTATATATATATATTTATAATGAAATATTTATAACTGCTTTATTAGTGAGATTAAAAAGTAAAACTTTTATATGAAAATATTAAAACTTAATATTGAATATTATATTAAAAACAATGAATAACTTTACAGTTTCAGTAATAACATTTCTTAATAATAAATAGTATGATATAAAATAATATATTTATATGATAGTGTAAAACAGTAAGTTCAAAAACTAGCACAAGTGCTAGTTTTTTAATTTGTTTTACAGTAGTTCAGAAGCATAGAAATGCAAAGATATATTGTATGATATACTATTTATTATTAATTAACATTTTTATTTTTAGAAAGCAAACTTCTGAATTAAATAATTAAAAGTTTTACACGAAACAAAAAATAAATAATTTATTTGTAATAAATATAAAACAATAAATTTATTCTTTTATAGTTGCAATATCTAAATGCTGTGGATTCCTTGGGAAGAACAGCTCTACACGCTGCAGCAACTAATGCAAATGAAACATGTACAAGGATTCTTTTACAAGCAGGTGGTAAGTATCATAGTTATAGCATACAATATTAATATTTTTAGCATTGAAAGTTTTAGTTACATTATAGTATTAAATAACAAAAATTAATCACATAATATAGAAAAACTTTTATCTTTTACATCATATGATGAATTTATAAATAATTTATAGAAGAAAATAATAACTTTTTCAAGAATAATTCTATTTTTATTTTTAAATCACCTAAAATTATTATACATAATCTTATTATTAATGTATGATATATAAATTTTAAAATTACTTTCATTTTGATCTATTATTTAATTTTTTATTTATTCAAACTTTCAATTAAATATTAAATTTCTTCTATTAAGAGAAGGAAAAAGCCTATTATTTTTTATTTTTATTCAATATTGATAATATTAAATTCAATTGTATAATGTTATATCAAAGAACTTAAAAGATTTTAGAATTAATTATTCATTTATTAAGAAAAAAGTTTTTAATCAGAAAATTTTATTGGTTTAATTAACAAAAAAATAAACTTTAGTTGCTTATAAATAAACTTCACAAGATTATGAAAATAAATAAAACATGAATAAGTAAATTAATAGTAATAAGTAAATGAAACAGTAATAAAATTTTAAAATTTTATTGCTGTTTCATTTACTTTCATTATTATTATTATTTTTTTATATTTTTTTAATTTTATAGTCTTTGATTTTTAACTTATATTAACTTTATTGTCTTACATATTATCTCATCATTTTATTTTTTGTTTACTATATTGATTGGGATCATGCTGAACTAGAGAGCTTTTAGTAAAAATATAATCTTAAAATTTTGTATACCTAGCTCAAATCTCCAAATTATTATATTCAATTTGTGGGAATTTTATTATTTTAAAATGGGGTTTAATTATTTGCTATTGATTTTTTATTTTTATGTGTTTGTTTTTGTTGTTTTTCTTAATTTCTAAAAAAATAAATATTTATTAATTAAATTTAATTATTATATTGCATACATTTATTATAAAATATACTAATATAGTAATCATTTCAAAAAATTATCAAAATACATAATATGTTGAATGTATTAATGCCATACAATATTAATGAACTAATATATTTTATGGTGTTTATTTATAATATTTATAATTCTTTTTTTTTAATAGCTAATCCAAACATTGTGGCTGGATCAAAAGGACATAATAAGGTAAATTAAGAAAATATTTCTGATTTGAAAAATTATAAAATTTGCTCAAAAGTTTGTTCAAATTTATTTATAGATTTTGATTTTGATATTAAATTTTTATTTTCATATATGAATTATCTAAAATTATTTTGTTTATTTATTTGATCAAAAATGACAGAAATTACAAGGGAGATGATAAGCAATTTAAAGTTCTAATTATAAAAATATATTTCCAGATGTTTAGCCTTGCTGGAGATATTCTGAAAATATTCTTAGATACTGTGTTATATATTTTCTCATAAAAAGCAAAGTATTTACAAAAATATATAGAATCAATATTACCTATCAAAATTTTTTTGCAAATTTCTATGTTGTCTACATCTTTCAATGCATCCAAGACAAATTTATAAACCATTTATTATAGTATGCTCTATGATATGAGATATTATTATTCTTTAAAACAATTTTAATTAATCTTCTCTGAAGATCTTCTATTTGTTCACTTTGACCAGTATATAACTCATTTGGAGACCATATTGAAGAAGATTACTCCAGTACAGGTGGAACCAAAGTTTTATACAGTTTTATCAGTAAAAAAGTATTATGAGGTTGTTGTAAGAATCTATTCAAGAATCCCATAAGCTTTTTTAGAAATAATGTCAACATGCATCTGAAATCTACCATCTTACGTGAAATAAACACCAAGATCTCTCATGGAGCTAATTCTATTCAGATGAACATCTCCTATGAAGTAATCATGATGAATTAGCCTGGACAGTGTGAAGGACATCATAAACATCATCTCAGAGTTTATAAGAAGACCATTTTTATTACACTAATTGTTTAAATAGAATAGTGCCTGATCCAAGATGGAGCAAGATTCTTTGTTTATAACTTTAATCTATATTTTCATATCAGCATAGACAGAGAAACCCAGATTAGGGAAAAAGTACTAGATCTCATAAAAGATCATTAATATATATTAGAAATAATATATATTATTTCTAATATCTAAAGAGGAGCCCTGAAAAACTCCAAACCTAATGGGAAAATAATCCAAAAATTCAGAGTTTAAATAAACTTTATTTTCTATCCCTAAAAGAGTCTGAAAACCAATCAACATACACTGTATCAAAACCATATAATATCATATTTGGTAGTCGTATGTTATGTGGAATGCGGTCAAATGCCTTAGAAAAGTCCATATAGATTGTATCAGTTTGAAGTTTGTTGTCCATTGAACACATAACGGAATCCCAGAATTCCATCAAATTAATTTCTGTAGATCTGTGTGAGAAAAACCAAATTGGTTATAATATAGCAATCCATTTGATCTGAAGAAATACAGTAATCTTTCATGAATAATAGAATCAATAATCTTAACAATAGTTGTTGGTAATAATAAGCATACAGCTCTATAGTTCTCAATTAGATTCTCGCTACCCTTTTTCCTTCTCTGTTCTAAAAATATTAACTTTTTAAAATCTATCTAAAGATATGAATTTGTATTTTAATTTTAAAAAGATGAAAATATTCAAACTTATTCAAAATGAGTGTGAAGTAACTGTTAAAATTAGTTTTGTATAATTACATTATACAAAATTTATGATTGAAATAAAAATTCTGGAAAAATCTTTAAATTTTAAATTATAAATATTTTTAAATATCATTAATGATTATAATGATATTTAATAAATATTTCAAATTTAAAATCTAAAGTTTTTTAAGAATAATAATTTATATTAAAATATTGGTTTAGAAGAATACCTGCATTAAACTACAATTGAACAATTTTATTCAAGTATTCTTGTTGACTAATATTTTTAATTTATTGTTGAAATTTCAGGCTAAGTTTGATCTAAATAATTTTTAAATAATATAAAATATATGAAAAGTTTTTGAAATTTTATATTTTTTAATTATAAGAATATTTTTATATATTTATTATAATTTTTTATGTTTAAACCTATATAAAAATTAAAAAAAATACTGTTATATATTTCAGACACCTCTTCATGTTGCAGCTGAAAATGGACACTTATCAACAGTTGAGTTGTTAACAGAATTTCAAGCAAATCTTTTGGCTAAAGATATCAATGGTTTAACAGCATTGGATTTAGCTGAAAAAAGTGATCATCCTCAAGTGATGGAAGCACTGCGGAAAGCTGCAGGTTAATGTCAAATTTTTTTTTTTGATATTCTAATAATAAATGAATTCTCAAAATTGAAAAATTAAGTAATTTATTATTAAATTAAGTTTACATAAAAGTAACTGATATGGTTAATTAGATTTGATAATTATAATCGAGATTCATAAATTTTAATCATAAAGTAAATGTTAACTTTATATATTCAAAGAATCAAAAGTGATAAACAAGTGAATTAGAATTTTATGAAATCATCTGTTATTAAAATGAAAATATTATCTGTATAAAAAAAACTGTTTTTTTTTTTTCAGAAATGTTTTAGATTATTTTTAATGGGTATGATACTTTTTTGGTTGAAGAGGCCAAAAAGTACCATCTTTATTTGATTGTAATCTGATCTTTTGTTCTAATATTTATTTCCTGAAAATATTAGTTTCAGGTAATCAGCTTAGAATCAGTTTAATTCTGAAGGAATTAGTGTAATAGAAAATGTTTACACCACTAAGTCTTTCTATATAATCTAGTCAATCACTAAATGCAAAGAAAATCCAGTCTTTATTTTGATTTTCTTTGCATTTAGTGCTTGACTTGTAACTTATAGAAGATCAGTATAGCAAAATGTTTATGTTTATTATGTATTTCTAGATAATTTTTTCTTTTTATATCTATTTTTGATATCTTGAATATGGGGATAATTGCACAAATTTATTGTAAATTCTAGTATAAAAAGAGTCAGCCAAATATAAAGAAAAAAATGAAAAAATTACTAATAATTTAAAACAAGAAATTGTCTTATAAAGAATATTCTTTACCAGAAATTCCACCATCATGCTTATGGTATATGTTTCTGAGCTTCTGTTTATTATAAAATGTAATTTAAAATTATGCAAAGGCTGACTAAACTTATAATAAGGTCAGTTGAGATGGTGCTGTATGGAAATCTCTCTTTAGCCAATTCTATCATAGATAACCTGTGGTAGATTTTGAAATGGTTGCTATCATATATAACTCTTGTGTATGTTAAATGGCATAAATCACTAAATCAATTAATCAATGAACTATCAATATACTAATACACTAGCACTTTTTTGCAGTTAAACGTAAAAACTTTATTTAATGCTAATGTTTTCAACAATGAACTGTTGTCATCCTCAGGCTAACAAAATGGAATAGAATAAAAATTAAAATGCATGAACATAATATAGAATATAAAATGCATTAAAAATAAATATAGAAATTACAACGTAATTGGTTACTATGGCGATAAAATATTTTCACAATACATTCAAACTTTGTGACATAAATAAATAAATACAAATACAATGCATATAATAAAGTTGTGTAATTTTAACAAAAAAATATATAGCATGATTATGAAAGTTTTGGTTCTTTAAGCGCTGTGGCAGATTATATTTTCCTATGTTCCCTCAATAGAAATGTCCAGGGCTAGATCAACTGCAGGCCTATCATTTACAAGGCTCTGGTTTTGCCTTCTAGTGTCTCTTGAGTGGTGGCATTTTTATGTTTAACTGCAAAGAAGTGCTAGTGTATTAGTATATTGATAGTTAACACATATTGAAGCAGTTTTTTGGTAATTAAGTATTAATCAATGAACTGCTTAAAACACTTAATTAATAGTACTTTAAATAAACTCATATACACAGCAGTGGTGTCAATTACACTTTTTTATTCCTAACGTTTTCGACAAAAA
>WUQG02452620.1:0-12829 GCA_011317285.2 Androctonus mauritanicus | reverse complement strand
ATATATGGTCACCCCGGATATAAGGTCAGTTTTTCCAGGTCCGCTGAAGTGACCATATAACGAGGTCTGACTGTATATAGTATAGTAAATATAGAAATTGTAATTGTAAATAATTGGTTTTAATATTTAGGTATTCAAATGTATAATAAACAAGATTTAAATAAATCAAAAATATAAAAATAACTATATTTAGAATTTTATTTAAACTGACTCATGGCTTGCTGATTTCCTATAAATATATTCCTATCAAAATACAATAGAATCTCTCTTATCTAGGCTCACTTTAATCAGTCACATTTTCATATGGCTATTAGTGGAAATAATAACGAAAAAAGAATAAGTCATTCAGAAAGAAAGTATTTGAAATTTCAATAAGATATATTGAACAGTAAGATAATTCATCTGCCATTGATATAATTATTATGAAAAAATGGGATGATTTTGTTTCAAAAATTGCATTTAAATTCAAACCTTATTGTGTTTTGCATTTAAATCAAAAACACAATAAGAATTCTGAATTTTATCTAAATAGATGTTTAATAAATATTTATACACAATACATATAATTTATTTAATTTACACACCTGTAAATGATAATTTACATATGTTTTTAATTAATTGACCATTCATTTATCTGATCTGAGGTCTGGTCACATAGGGGGTAGTTAATCAGGAGTCTACTATGTGTGTTATATTACAAATATTTTAATAACAATCTATTTTTCTTGTTATTTATCTAAATTATTTTCATGTGCATAATATTTAACAATGAAATATGTTACTCCTCTAGTGGTTTCAGTGCAGATAAATTACTATTTGCAGAATTAAACTACCTTGACACAGTGGTATATTTCTGGATTACAAAACTTGTCAAATATGATATTTATGTAAATATTTTAAATGAATTTGGATTAAACTAATTGATATGATCAAAGTATTTCATAAATTAAAAAAAAAGACATTAATAAAATTTAAAATTTTAAAAAAGTTAATTTTTACAATTTAAAAATCTATCTGAATTTATGAATTTCAATATATTGTAAAAATTCAATTCAAATATAATAAAAATTGTCATTAAAAAATTTTGTAAAAAGAATATCAAGCAAAATAAAGATATACATATATGTTAATTAAGATAAATGTAGAAGAATAACTAAAAAATTATTACTAAGAAACTAAAAAATTATTATTGTTTCAATTAAAATTACAGTAATAGATATATTCCTTTGAATTATATTACAGGTGTCCCTTTAGTTATAAATTATAATTTGTTTATAAGATTTGTTTGTAAAATTTTTTTGTGACTTGAAAACTATTTTATGCTTTATTCAGTGGTAATTGGGTACTGAATCAACTGCAAATGCAGTATTATTTAATATATGTCATTAATTTAATATTAAAACTCTCTATTTCAGCAATTTGAATAAAAAATTCTGATTAAAAAAGAGGTTTTTAATATAAACTCCATCATCTTGAAATACTATCATAACATAATTGTCTAGTTTAAAATTTTTGAAATGTTCAAAAATTTGATGAAATGGTATATTTTAACTAAAATTTGTAAATCAAAACTTCAGACTATTCACTAACTTGAAACTTAAAAACTATTATAAATTTATATAAATTAACAAAAGAAATACAAATTATTATTTAACAAAAGAAATACAGTAAGATAAGTGAAAATTACAATTTATAATAGAATGGCAGTTTAATAAAAGTATTTTTGAAATCCATCTTTTACATGGGCATTCTTATAAGACATTTTTATATATCATAAAATTTAAAAAAATGTTTATGTTTTTCAATCACATACTAAACAAGAACTATCTAGTCAATATTACTAAAAAGAATCAAATGTTTAAATGGATCAGGAAGACAGAGATCAGTAGTCCAGGAATTAAGAGTTCTAGCATCTATAAAATTGAATGGTATCTAAATTCCTAAAACTGTATATAAGTTTTTATTTAGATGTTCAGAACCTTAATAGTTCAATGTATGACTTGGGACAAAGTTACAGCAGAAGCAGAAATACAATGAAGTAGATGTGAACTATCTCCATCTGAACATAGAGTGAGAGAATTCTAGAAAAAATGAAATGGAATAAAAACAGCTAAGCAAGAATTATTGTAGGAAAGAATGGTTAAAATATGAATTGAAGAAAATCAGTTAGTATATATAAATGATGATAAATTCCATACAGCAGCATTTTTAACACAGTGTATACAACTATTTAGAGATGCTGAAACTTTGAACTTACAAATTGAAACTAAAGAAAAGTTCAAGCTACCCAAGCTTTTTTGATAAATGTTTATTTATTAACTCAGTGTTCATGAAATACACTAATCACTGGTCAACTTAAACATTATAATTATAATTAACACAAGCTTATAATTACTACACCCATAATTATAAGTTTGTGCTTTATTTTTATTTCAGGATATTTGGATTGCTTGGCTAACTGCACTAAATACAATGATCGTAAAAAATAAGAACAGTATATATATTAGACATTGGTAAAAAGGCAATGAAGACCAGTGAGTAGTTCAACCGCTGGTCCGACGGACCAGTACCGGTTCACGGAGAAATTTGACCAGTCCACGAAAAATTTATCTTTATATTTAAATATTATTGTAAGTAGATGATGATAAAAATGTTACAATTAACTTATGTGGTAGTTCTTTAATACCTAGTAAAATTTTTTTGTTAAAAACCACCAGTCTGCAAAATTTTTTTCACAAATTTTACCGGTCCGCAGGCCAAAAAAGGTTGAGAAACACTGCTATAGTGGGAAACTAATTTGATATCATGCAGTCTTAGAATGTATAATAAATATAGTCATTCTGTGATTGTTTTCAAAATTACAAGAATAAAATTTCTTAATTTAATAAAAATAAATAGAAAATCATAATTGTGAATAGAAAGAGTTGCATCATTTCATAAACACTATTTTAGCATTTTTGTGTTTCATGAAATAATTTTATGTTGCTCAGTAAATAATTTTTGTTATTATGAAAAAATTTTGTAAGGGATCAATTTAAAGGAATTTTAAAAGACTGAATTTCAAGTTTATTTAAGAAAAAGCTCAAGTTTCAGTCATCTGTTTATTTGCAAGAAAACTTAAGCATTTAGAATTGAACTGACTTGAGCCAACAACTCAAATTATTTATGGCTTTTATTAGACTGGCAAAATGTGCCTGGCATTGCCTGAAATAGTTTGAAAACATATATATTAGGAAAAACTTGGTTTTGATTATTTGTATATTGATTTCTTCTACAGTTTCAGCCATTTAGTTATTTTTTAATGCAAAGGTATTAAAAGTGAAGATTCCAGACGGTTCAGAAACTTATGACTATATGTTTTTCCACTTTTCAATTTGAAATACATTTGCTTGGAAGAAAAAATTGAAATTCATAATGGTGTGATATTGTGTACTATATCTACCAAAAATTGACATTTTACCAATCTTCACTGCATTGTCTCCAGAAAAAAATTTTTTTAATTAAAAAATTATTTCATGTATTGATTTCATTTGCTATTTCAAATCTCATGCTTATTGAAATGTTATATATCATCAAACTAATTGAATTACAACTGGCAGAAATTATTTTTTCTTTCTAAATTTATTAAGGTATAAAATTGTAAGATCATTTATCAATACTGCATTATATAATGTTGATGATGTCATCAGTATACTTACATGATGTGATCTATTTGTTAAGTCATGATGACATCAAGGGATATGTAATGACACTGCAAATTCAAACAAAATCATTTTGCCATATAATTAATTTATTAGAGTATTTGGAATTAGTTGGGTGATCATGACATCACATAGCTATGCATAATGATGTCACAGTAATGCTACTCCATTATTATATCAATTGATGTTGCATAACAATTGCATTTGTGACACAATCGATTATTATAACTGTGACATTATCTCGAATTTGGATGTAAAACTGAAAGATATGAATGAAGCCATTTTTGTTGTCATTCCAAAATATCCCAAAAACTGAGGAAATCTCAACCTAGGGAAGCCTATTTTGCCCAGAGAACTGTGGGAAGTCTCTAGCCCAAATTTGGTTCCAAGGGATCAAATGGTGCAAGAGCCTTTGAGCAACAGACAGATAAACATTGTATTTTATAAATATAGATAGTAAATGTGAAATATTGGATTATGATGTGACAGAGAAACTGATTACAGAATTAGAGAGACTTAATATGATTCTGCAGGGAAATAAGAATGAGGGTACTTAAATGTTTTTGGATATCTGTAATTCCAAAAATATCTATGGAAAATCCTACGTACATCCTAGAAGAGAAAGTCAAGAGATGATACAGAAAACATATGAAAGGAGGATATAAATGAAAGGTTCAATTAGAATAATTCCTTAATACTTTAGATGAAATGTGACTCTTCTTGGATGAACTGTGGCAATGTATGACTTTGGGTCATATATGAATTAAGTAAAGCTATCTGTATAGAACTTTATCAAATGTTGTTAGCAATTAAAAAAAATAAAAGCTAAAACTTCTTGGGGACACATGTCAAAGTGTCACACCATTGTTTTCCTACTCAATAGTGCCTTCCTATCAAGCAATAGTGAGAATACCACTAGAGAGCTCTCCAGTAAGGGAGTTGAGTTATCCAAATTCATGATGATTCATGATAGGCTATGAGTTATCCAAATTCATAATGAGAAGTAAAAAAGTAGAGATTCTGCCATAATTAGAAGACAGTTTTATTTGTTTGTTTGTGTTTGTGTGTTTGTGTTTGTGTGTTTGTGTGTTTGTGTGTGTGTGTGTGTGTGTGTGTGTGTGTGTGTGTGTGTGTTTGTGTGTGTTTGTGTATATGTTTGTTTGTATGTTTGTATGTATGTAATATAAAGGAAATGGAAAAAATTATATTGAAAGAAAAGGAAAGGAAAAAAAATTATAAGAAATGATTTTTATTATATCATATATACATAAATTACAAATAATTTTTTCCATTTCCTTGATGGACTTTGCTAAATAAAAACTAAGGAGGACCAATTTTCAAATTTTTAAAAAGTATATGATTAAGAAATTATAATGGTTTTATTTATTAAGTTTTATATTGAATACAGGGAGTTTTCAGCTTATGATAATTTATATTTACAAAGATGATCAGTGCCTATCTGAGGTACAACTACTCTGAGCCTCATGATTTTAGGAGCCTCAATTTTTATGATTTTAGTGATTTTTACCACTGTACATTTGTCAATTTTGTCATTTTAAATGTAAATAAACTTCTGTGAAATAAATAAATGTTATAATTGAATAAATATTAAATATCATTGTTTTTATTTTCTTGTCCACAATTTTATTTTAAATTTTGAGAGCCTCAAAAATATTAGTTGTCCTGGGCTTCATATTTTCTATGAAAGGCTGAAGATGATTATGATGAAAATTCATATTTAGGACAGTCACTATCAATGATTTTGCAACAATGGCAAAATCATTGATAGTGACTGCCAGCTTTAGTGGAAATTGAACCTTATCTGTCAATTGAAAAATTGACAACTCCTTAGTTGATAATCAAAGCTTAATTCAACCAATTTCTATTGTATATCACCATTTAAAGGCTATAGTAGAAAAATTCCTTAATTCAAAAAAAATTATGAAGTATTATTTAATTCTGAACCCTACATCCAATATTTATTTTTTCAGAAAAAGTCCATGCCTAACCTATTCAATATCATCACTCATATGATTGCTAACTCACTCTTAGGATGTGGGTAATCTGTATGAGCATCCAAATGCTTCACTTAGGAAGCATTTGGATAATAAGAAGGAAAATAACATAATTAAATAGAAAAATTAGCAAAATTGGCTTGAAAAGTTATATGATTTGAGTTTGGAGGATCATAAATATTCAGAAAAATCAATTGAATTCAATAAAGATGACCTGCCAGCTTTAGTGGAAAGTGAACCTTATCTGTCAATTGAAAAATTGACAACTCCTTAGTTGACAATCAAAGCTTAATTCAACCAATTTCTATTGTACATCAACATTTAAAGGCTATAGTAGAAAAATTCCTTAATTCAAAGAAATTATATATGAGATGATCTAATAAATTTGAATTATGTAATATTACCAAGATAAATACTTGAAATATATCACACAGCATATTAAAATTTGTAATTACAGAAAGCTTGTTTTGAAAATGTTATTATAAACATTTTTACTAACTAATTTAAACAGATTAGGATTTGTTATTAAATACTAATGAAAAAAAATTTATGTAGCTTTCAATAAATAATTTTAAAATATAATCTTAATTTTATGTTTATCTTATAATAGTTTCTACATATTAACTTAAATAAATTTTTATGAAAACAGTTTTAGAAGACTTAAAGTGTTGATTAATTATTGGAATTTATATGTGATCAATAACTTACATGAACTAATTATTTTCAATATGATTTACTGGCTAAAAGTTTCATTAAATTTTATAATGCTACTTATACCAAACTGAAAAGTTACAGTTATAGTTTATTAATATACCAGTAAAACAATGTTAATTTTTAATTTTGATTATTATTATAATAATCAAAATTATCTTGAAGAGAAAGTATATTAATAAATTATTCTAAAAAAAAAAAAAAAATATATATAACCAAATACAATTTAAATTAAAAGTATTTGCTATAATAAATTTTCAATCTATCTAAAATGCTATAATCTTTTCAAATAGAATCAGTTCAAGATAAAATGATTAATTTAAAGATAACCTAAATTTAAACAAATCAGATCACAGTTAAAATAAATTTCATATTGTTAATAGGGGCCTAATATGAAAGATTACTTGATAGTTGCATTAAAAATCCAATTAAAATAAATAGACAAATATCAACAAGCTTGACAAATTACTATTATGAAAGATTTACATGTAAAATTAAACTGAAAACGACCTAAAAATCTTATTTTCATTTATTTCATTCATTTTCTTCAATCAATTTAAACATAAAAAATGCATTTTTGTCACACAAACCTATAATACTTGAAAATTCTACTAATATTTTGTTTTAAATATAGCAAGATAATGACAATAAGTATTAATGATAAAAAATATTCATTATAATTTCTTAATTCCTTAAATCAAATATTAGTAATTTTATATTAATTGTATGATATATTATTACAAACCAAAAATATTATAGTTATAGCATAAGACATCAACAAATATAAAAAATGTTTAAAATAATATTAATCAATTTAAAACTGGCATATTCTAAAGTAGATTAAATGAACTCAATTCTATAAACAAAAAGAGTTTAAGATGAAGTTATAAATTACACAAAACAAAAAAATAAGCTGATTAAATACTTTTCTGAAATTTTTTATAATTAAAAGTTTTATCAATAAACTACATTAAACAAACAAAGCAAGTTAAAGTTTCAGTATCAATATTTTGTAATATAAACAAATATTCTCTAAGCATAACATCTGTGTGTGATTGTAAACATTTCAGAATCATATAAAAAAACTGCATGCAAATTATAATGGAAGTTCTATGTTCAAAGCAGAAAACATTATGAGAATTATAAAGAATCACATAGCAGAAAATTTTTCAATTTCAGTTTATATTATAAATAAAATAAAATCTATTATAATCAAACTAGTATATAATTCTAAATTAAATTTGACAATTAAGTAAGCAATGTTTTGTTGCTTTTATAATGCATTATTAAGAACTATATAATGAACTTTTGACATTTTAAGTATGAGCGTTTATAAATTTGTATTTATATTTACATAATATCTATGTTAAATATTTAAAACATTCATTATACATCAAAAGGACTATACACTGCCAATTATAAACTAATCTTGTCTTGTCTTTAAAACATTTTGGAATAAATAGCTTTCAGTTATATGAACAGCCTTATTCAAACCAAATGGAAATTTTTCAGTTGCCACAAATTTATATTTAACATTAATAATATTGAAAACAAATATATAAAAGCATTTAATATATACGTTTAATTGAATTTCCTGTTATGTAATAAAATTAATCAGTTTTTATTGTTTTCTGTTGATTTATCATTATTAGTAACTAGTACTAGTAGCAATTATAACAGGGATTTGTATATATATATATATATTAACAAATAAAAATACAGAATTTCAGTATATATCTGTTTTTATATTGCATAAACTATTATTATTCAAACAAAAGTTCCATAACAGCATATTTTTATAATAAGAAAGAATATAAAATACTAACTTCAAAAGTTAATATGTTGGTGTTATTAACTGTTATAACATTATCTATAAAACAGATGCTAAATTAATAATACAATTCTAAATTCCAGAATGGACTTAAATCCAAGGCCAACTGCTTGCATAGTTACAGATATGCTCAACCAACATGTTCAACCCACCCAAATTTTTAATGTCACAACATTTAAAGTTTATTTGTTGTTTACATATTAAATACAAATTTATATAATACAAACATAGAATGGAAAACATTCCTATTAAATTCTTCAATGACTAATACACTTTTTGTTTATATTTTATAATTTATTTTTTAAATAAAACAACCTATATAACGTTTTCTAGATTTAGTTCATTTTCATGATAAATTTTTGATGCTGAATTATGATTTAATATTTATGTATACCAGTAAAGCATATTACACACAACAAAATTGCTTTAAAAAATGTTATATATATAAATATGGAATATCTTAAATTATTAATTAAATTTATGCTTATTTTTAATTAATTTATAAATCTGAAAGCTTTCTAGATGAGTTTTACTCACCAAAAACAGTTAATGTACATGAATTACTGGAACTATATCCAAGATATTTGTATATGGATGGTCACGTGTTTTGTGATGTCGAATATATATACAAGTTAAACATAATGATTGACATTGATACTTTTTTCACATAGAGTAATTTTTAACTAGTTAAAATACTCTTATATCACACAAACTTATACAAGAGATGCAAATTTTCTGAAACTTTTTATAATTTCTATGTAATTTTTGTTAACTCGAATTGGCTGGTACTTACGGGTGTGGTAATTATTAATGACGTATTGTCAACGAAGATGTCGTTTTTTTTATCATTATTAAATTATTTTATATTTAACATACGTAATTATAAACTTTTTCTGACATATTATCCACCTTCTCGACTTTTTGAACACTTCTTGACCTACCGACGTTTACATCAAATTACTGTATTGTGGCGACATCTTTCAGTAAAAAAACATACAATATATATTGTGTTTTTAATTCATATTTTAATATTTCCTGGCTAATTTCGCTAAAATACAAACCTAGATATTTCTATTAGTAAGCCGAAGTCATGTCATATGGCCATGCTAGCTAAGAGCAAATGTGAACTATAAAAGATGCAAATTTCCGGCTTTAATGCATCACGTAGTTCAAGTGATGATAATATCAATCAAGCTATTAAATTTTACAAGAAATTAATTTGTCAACAGTTGACGGTATCTTATAATAAATAGAGAAAAAAAAATCTAGCGTTAAATAAAGCGATACGAAAATCGTACAAAGTTATTCCTGTGCATGTTAAATCTGTTTTTCTGTAGTTATAAGCACTGTCGATTCACTGACAAGATTATTCGCTTGGTATGTTGTTGGTAAACATTAGAACCTTATATTTCAGACGATTTTAATAGAAATCATCCTATAGTGACAAGTAAACATCATACGATCACGATTACAAATAATTAATAACAGTAATTAATTATATATAACTTATTTTAAAATATCGTTGGAGATAGAAATATTAATGATAAGAAAATATTACCACACTTAAATTGCTATGATTTGCCTAACAACAAAGTATTTACTGGAGTATGCTTTTTTTATCATATCGCATTAATCTTATTTATTTATATATGGAAAATAATAATTGTCGGATCATTATTCGTAAGTTCTTCCCTTAAATTATTAACTTAAGTATCATATCCTTGGTCATACCAAGTTTATAGATGAACGTCATAATTTATACATGTCAAACGTACTCTGCTTTACTGGATACTAATAAATTGCAAAGTTCATATTAATCAGAAAATATGCTTCTAATTGATACTTTTTTCAGAAAGTATCAATTGGAAGCATATTTCAACTGTCAGCATTCATTTATTATCAGAACAATTTTTTTTTTTGGATTTTATTATTCAGATATATAGCGATTTCATCACTTTTTATGCGATTAAAAGTCCATTTCTCGACAATGATACGTAATTCGTTGGTGAATAGCGATATTACTATTAAATTGAATTTTTAAACTTGCATATAGAAATCGGAGCATTTAAAATTTGACTGGAATAATAATCATAATTTTTATTAATGCAAACTTGCACATTTATCATAACGAAGACAACAAACTTGTATGAACCATTCATAATTAAATTTATATATGAATTCAAAATGATCCTGCCACATAAATGTTCTTGAATATGCGTTAAATATTTTAAAGACATTTTTAAACGTAACATATTTCATTTTTATCAAGATAGCTACTGTTAAATTTTTTATCGTATTGACAACAAATCACATATGCCTTATATAATCAGGAAGGTCAAAAGATATGCAAATTATCAATATCAAACAACTTTTATCAATGAAAAGCTATTTTATCTTTAAGTACTTAGCAATTTTAGTTTGTTAACAAATTTCTCCAGTTTTATATTCAAAGAATATGGAAAAAAGGATGCTGCTAATCTTGCTAATCTTTAGTGTATTATCCGAAGTAATTTTCTGTGAGGAATGTTTAGTTTCTTCGTTAATTCATCCTTGTACATTTCGTAGATATGACTCGAGAGCTTTTGTTAATTGTGTTGATGTCAAAGATGTCATTACAATGAAGAGGATTGTGGATGGAATGAAGGGATGTAAAATCTCTCAGCTTCAATTCATCGGATTACAGTTAAATTTTCTACCCAGAGGAGTCTTCAATGGAACTTGGATTGACAGTTTAGTGTTTACCAATTCTACTCTGTCAAAATTGGCAGAGAATGGATCTAACCCTTCTCCGTTTTTAGGTCTAGAGAATATTATACACACTTTTGGTATTGGTGGAGCTAAGAATTCTTTTCAAAATTGGAACTGGTGCGAGTTGTCAAATTTACGTTCACTTGAAACTTTATCTTTGGCCAGGAGCGGTAGTTTGAAAACCATTCCTAGATCATTTTCGTGTATTAATGGAACATCTATCAGAAGAATATTTATAACAGGTTCATGTTTGCAAAGCATAAAAGATTTTGCATTTTCCAAATTTCATCAATTAGAATCAATTAATCTGGAAGGGAATGAACTGTACTTAATAAGTCGTCACATATTCCCTGTTAGACCTGAAAAGTTAGCATTAATATCTCTACGGTAAGTAATTTCTTTGATTTTTAAAACAGCAATAATTAATAATTCATATATTTGAACATAACTATTATCTGATGACCAAATTATCAGAAATCATGAGAAATTTTGTCAATCTCTCTGTCCAAAAGAATTTGTAGCATAAAGAACTGAAACCATTTCTTTCATGATATAGTATGCAATAAATAAGCATTTATTGATAGAATATATAAAAAATATCAGTTATATGAACTAATATTTTATAAATTTTAACCATCAAGAATTTATCATCTACATAATGGAGAACTTTTTTATTTATTATTATTTTAAATAAAATTCTGTATTCGAACTGATATGAAATTATTTTTCAGAATGAAATAATTTAATTTACTGAAGAAAAAAATATATAAAGTTATTCAAATTCTGTTTTCAGAAAAGGAAGTTGCTTTTTCTGGTTCGCATGTTTTTATAGTTAGCTTAAATATATCCGGATGTGATTCATTACAAAAACGTAATCTTACGACTCAAAACACTGCAAACGATGTACTTTGCAGTCTTATTCTAAATAAGATTGCAGGTAACCTTCTTGAGAGCATAGTTCCTATTCACACCATATTATAGAATACATGATTATAATGAAAATATGTTTAATAGAAAACGTGTTGCATTTAACTACTTTATAGAAACGCAAACAAGCGCACTGCTTGCAAAATCATCTGTAATCTTATCATATACTCCTAACTGCTTCAGCAACCAGTAAATTTTTTTCACCCACGGGCCGCAAATGCTAAAATAATTAAACTGTAAAATTGAATGAAATATTTGATTATAAATATATATAAATATTTTAATTATTATTTCGATAGTCAATATGAAAAATTCCAGCATTTATTTGATGAATACTACAGAAAATCTCAATGTTTTTTCTGAATATTATTGTAGTCATTACGAAAAACTCTGTTTGCCATTTTCAAATGGATAAATCAATAAGGCTAGTTAATTTTACTTCATATTCAATTTTAACGGCCTGATCATTATGCTAAATTTTATTAAAAAATCAATAAAATAGTTCAAAAGTTAATAGGAAAAGAAATCTTTGAAGTTTAAATGTCAGCTATGTTTAAATGATTAAAGTTAAATTAATTAACGTATCAATCAAGATCATATTGAAAGACTATCTTCAAATTTTAAATTTCATAAAAATCCAATTAGTAGTTCATAATATTAAGAAAGAATCGCCGAAGTTTCAATGTCCGCCATTTTTAAATAATTGAAGCTAGAATTAAATGATATGGTATAGAGTAGGGTTTGTCGGTTTTAAAAAACCGGTTTTTAAAAGAAAATTCTGCAATTCGAAAACCGGTTTTTTTCAGTAAAAAAACCGGCTTTAAATTTATACATAATACATATATTAATCCGCTATAATGATTTTAATGTAAGCAAAAAGTACACAGCAAGTTGTA
>WUQG02452619.1:0-34643 GCA_011317285.2 Androctonus mauritanicus | reverse complement strand
CTTTTATTAGTTTTTATTGTCCGTTATTATCGAAATTTAAGTGTCCGTGTCCGTTATTGAGGGTGTCCGCTTTTGAGGGGGGATGCTCCCATAGACATCCATGTATTACTGCCAGGGAATTACAAAGTGTCCATTATTGAGGGGTGTCCGTTAGGTGAGGTTTCACTGTATTAATTTTTAAGTCTTTGTCGCCCATTACCAGATAAAAAGAGTTAAGAATTTTAAAACTTCTATATATATTTTATTTGAGATTATTTATCACATATTAAAGAAATTATCGTCATTAAAAAAATTCTTACCCCTAATGGCTATAACGATAATTATCAAAGGTAAAAAGCTTTATTTAAATTTTATTTCTCCACTCAATTTTATCACTTATTATTATTTTAAGTTTGTAAAACTAAATTTAAACTCATAAAATTATACATTACTAGTTATTGATTGCATCTTTTAAGATTACGCCTTGGGACGAAGCGCATTTTCAATGATAAAAGCGAATCGACTTTTATAATGACTCCAAATAAATTCGATATTCCTCAAGAGGTCATTCAGACAAAGAATTTTGCTACTTCTTACTTAAACATTATTCACTTTAAATAGACAGTTTTATCCAAAAATTAAAAAAAAAAAAAATTCAACAAAGTAGTCATTCTGGAGCAAATAATTAATCAACATTCTATTCTTTTCAAAACCATTGCATAAAGCAAACATAAAAATCATATTTAGTGCTTCATATCAAAATTTTAATTATTTTAAACTTAAACACAATTATTTTTATTACTAATTGAAATTAATTTTAGCTACTATACATAATGCATAATGCTAAATAATATATTTTTTTTACAATGATCAATACTTATGTATAGTGTTTGAGAATGAAACATATTCAAACGTTAAAAATATTTTGAGCTCATTATCAATCAGTTTTAATGGCATTTAATGATTGGATATATGCAAATTATTTTATTCGTGAACTTTTTCATATATTCTGATAATTTAAAGTGTCATGAACTATATTAATCCATAGCGATCAAACATTCTTAGTCACTTTTCTTCACTTGGCACAAAATTATACATTAAGCTATATATTATATATACTGTATATATTATCGTATATATAGAACAACTATCTTTATATCCATAATTTTAAATATTTTTTTTCCTTTTTTTACAGACGTTTCGGTACCAAATGTGCAGGTTGCGACCAAGGTATACCTCCTACGCAAGTAGTAAGAAGGGCACAGGATAACGTCTATCATCTACACTGTTTTGCATGCATCTTGTGCAAAAGACAACTGAATACGGGGGACGAATTTTATTTAATGGAAGACAATAAACTTGTTTGCAAAACAGACTACGAAGCTGCAAAAGCGCGCGGTAATATTCTTATAATCTTCCTTGTTTTAATATTTGTAGATTATAGAATATTTAAGGTGTATTCTTTGGTGAATTTCTTATGTTTGAAGAAGATGAAAGAATTTCTCTTTTATTGACTTGGAAAATAAACGTTTAGTCCACTATGTTAGCATGCATCTACAGTAATAGAATAAAGAGCCGCTTAAAAGTATATTCGATTGGTACGAGAAGCATACCGTAATAGGTTATCATTAACTGAAAATTATCATAAAACTTAAATCAAAAACTTCTAAAATTATCCTCAGATTTGATAAAGTAAAAAAAAAAAAAAATATGGTAATTATTCAAAGACACAGCAATCTGTAATAAACAAGTATAAAATTATCGAAAAATAACAATAAACAGCGCATTTTAATAAATACTGTACGTTTTTAGACAGAACAATCTTATATAGATTGATTTTTTACAGTTTTTAATGGTCTAAATATTGTAATAAAAGTTATAATTAAATGCATTTTACACAAATGCTATTGAAATAACCATAAAAATTATTTTTATTGTGATATTTGAGTAAAAATTCCGTATATTATTACTTAAAAAAATTCAAACAGCACTATTAATTAAATGACATTCTAAGTTGATGATAAAAAAAAAGTCGATGCGATGTTTATTAGAATAGTTACGGTAACAAAATATTATTTGTTAACTATGTAAATTATTCACCAAATTAACGACTAATGTAAGCTATTATTCTCAAAACTAACATTTGAATTTACGATTCATTTTTGAAAAAAAAATAATAATAATAATAAGAAATTCCGTTATTTAAAAATAAACTAAAATTTCAGTTAAAACATTTAAAAATATTTAAGGAATGTTTAATTAACTTAATAAATTCTTCTATATAAATTACCTAAGATTGCGAATTTCTTTGAAAATATTTTAAAAATAAACACGTAACAATAATAAAGATTCGCATTAAATAATGAATCTAAATTAACTCTTCTTGATTACATATAAAATAAACTTGCGTGTTCAATTATTCTATAATTGCATAATTAAATCAATTTAAATAATTAAGCAAACGATTTATTTTTTTATATTTATTTAAATGAAAATCATTTATATTACATAATATGATGTTTCTTTTTGTTTGATTAAGGTGTTGATGCCATTCATTTTTATTTTTTCGATGTTTATCTTTCATTTTGTTTACATCTTTTACATACTATTTGCCTATTCTTTTAACCAACGAGTTGTTTTCTTATAAGTGGTAAATATTTATGTTTCTCTTCTGCTTTTCATCAGTTTTTTTTTTATTATTTTACCGTAAACTAATGACAGTTTAGGGTACAATAAAACACTGCAAAAATAAACTAAAACTGTAAAAATAAACTGTATTCGTTTATGCTATATAATAAGATTTATAAGTCTTTATATAGTTGGCGGTAGGTCATACTGCTGGTTTATACAGTAAATCTCGTTATCATCTTTGATATAAGTCGATAAAATACTGATTTTAATAATAATAATAATAATAATAATTCCACCTTTTAAAAATTTTATCAGATTTTTCTCCATTTTCGAAGAGAGATCTGATAGGTATTTTATATTTTATTAGTTTATAGCGAGGAGTTATGGTTATAAGTTTCAATATTACATTTGTTAACAAGTTTATTTTATGTTGTATCAATTTCCGAAATGAAAGCGATACGAAACTAGTAAATAAATAAAAACAAAAACTATTGTTTAATCCCTTGGCTGCTGAATTAATGAGTTTTCACTGTATTGCCTATGTGGGTGTTGGTGTGTATATATTATTAAACGCTTTATTTTTATAGTGTGATGATAACAGTGATATAGTAGGAGCTTTTCTTTTTGGCCGTTCTTTTCAGAGCAGAGGGGACAACGAAACGTCCAAGGACCACTATTACTGCAAAACAACTGGAAACGTTGAAGACCGCATATAACAATAGCCCGAAACCAGCTAGACACGTCAGAGAACAATTGAGCCAAGATACAGGACTTGATATGAGAGTGGTTCAAGTGTGGTTTCAAAATAGAAGAGCAAAAGAGAAAAGGTTGAAAAAAGACGCAGGCAAGACAAGATGGAGTGAATATTTCAGAAATGCCACGGGAAATGTTAAACATAGTTCCACATCTTCCACACCTGTTCAGGCGGGAGCGCAACCTAACTCACCTGAGGATCATCGCGAAAGGAATGGAGAAAAGAGGAGTTCCAAGCATGATTTAGATAGAGATAAGGATTCTGTTTATTCAGGTAAGGCAAGCGATTCGCAAGTGCGCTATCACCTTTCCGTTAATGACAAATTTGTTTTCATCTTTATTAAACGTACGATTAATTGACTAACGGTTGAAAAATTTTAGGTTATGAGATAAACGAATCGCTAAAAAAATCTTTGCAGACTGTATAAAATGATGTGATTAAGTATTAACAAATTAAAAAACACATGACTATGTTCTCATTATTAACTCAGAATCTACTATGTCTAATCAATTGCGATTAAAAGAGTATTTCATCTGACGTCACTTTCAAGCGTTTGCCATCTGTTAAGCGAATTCTCTGTATCAATCATGTAGAAGTATCGATTGGTATAGACAGACTGAGTAAATTTTAAACAAATTAGACTAATTCCGATTTTGCGTCAGATTATAGGCGATTATTGAATCACGAGATGTTGCATTACACGGGAAGATGCATCGATGCTAATGTTATTTCTTAGTGCAACATTTTTATGCCGCTAGAGAGATATTTTAGCAAATGCGATTTAGTGACCAACATTACCAGTTTATTGCCCGAGAATTGTCTATGATAATGCTTTACTGCTTGAAACTACATCCGTTATCGCGGATTGTCGCGCGTACCGTTAATGGCATCGCTCCGCCTTCTCGTCTTCCTCTTTATTGTAAGGAAGGGTCTCTTTATCTCTTTCAAGCACATGATGTACTCCCTTGATCAATAAGTTTGTAAGAAATCAATTGTTGTTACAAATGTTGCAATGCATAAGAAGATACCGTCACTCCGTAACAATCGTATCGCTGTATAGAACAACGATACGATTATTACGGAGTGGCGGTAATAATATATTAAATAATTAGAAAGATTTTATATGGTATTTTATATAGATTAAAGCTGCTTTTTATGAATTTATATAATTTTTTTATGTTAATTTAGCATTATCGTCATTTTTTTGTTAAGCCACAACGCTGCGCTTGTTGCGTGTCGCTTCGCGAATCTTAATTTTGGTAATTGTTATATTCTTATGTCGACTTTCAAAATCGACTAGCGTAATATGAAAAACATTAACACGTCTCAACTTATGTTAATTTTGCATTAATGCATAGAGAGATTTGTAACAATTTTATTGCAACTAAGGGAATTTAAAAGCCGCAAAATGACATTGTATAAACATGTGATCATCATTATACTAATGCCGCACCACGTCATTAGATTTAACACAAAGGCGTCATTAGCGTAGCGTTAACGCTTAAGTTGGCGCTTACAGCCGCGCCCGCGATGCAGATGTAGTAATCACTGCTGCAATATCGCCGTACCAACCGTCATAGGTACCACAGTAATTTTATTTGTAATTATTATGTTTCACTGCTGGAACTTTATTGGTTCGATGCGTAATAAGGTTTGCGTGTAAGATAAGAAAATCGAAAATTTTCATTTGGGTTAAACGATAGTAATCATTCAACTCCAAAACGCTGACTGAAAATAGGTACGAAATTACTGATGTCGGATTTTAAAATTGCACTTTTAATGTAGTCGAAACTGAGTAAAATTATTTACAGATGATCAATCGAATTTCGTGTACTAAAGTTTGATAAGTTTTGTTTAAAATCAGTAAAGTCATACTCTTTTTGTTTTGCTTTATATAAAATTATGACAACAGGTTAAAAGAGCTAAAAATTGACATGGATATCTCGCACCAAAACTTTTAACTTGCATTGCAGATTACCAATTTTAATGTGAACAAAAATTAAATTAATTTAAACTCTTTTTAACAATTATTCTTTTAAGATTTAGAGGAAAATTGAGTTGGTCGAACATTTTTTACTTTTCTGGTAATACAAAAGTGGATATTTTTTATTTCTTTGATAATAAAAAATATATAGTTGTAATGATGTTAATATTTTTAATGAAACAATTTCAAGGTCAGAAATAAACTATTAGTGATTTATTAAACTCTCGATAAATAAATATTCCCTGAAGCAATCGAGGAAACAATTTTATGAACTAATTTTTGTCTCCAGAAAGTCGGCATTTTAGACCATTTTTATTATATTAATTGTTGCGACCATATATATACTGTATATATAGATTTTTGTTTGGCTATTTTAACTTAACGTCCACAATAACCAATTTAATTTATACATAACGTAAATGATACAAAATTAAATCGATATTTTTGGGAAAAAAAATGTAGACAAAACTGAATTGAAACATCAAGTGGATTTATTGGCTTATTAAGCTTCCAATCATGGAATCTATTCGACTATATTGCTATAGTTTCTTCATTAATATTCAAAAGCGTATTCAAATCGCAACCTTTATATGTATAAATGTTTCAGACAATAAAATTACTTTTCCAAACAGACTCATGACATAAAGCACGGATAGGCCTACGACTTTTAGTTATACATAAAATACTTACCTTCTATAAGATGCTTTAAGAAGCGTTGGTTTGAATATAAAGTAGTTAATTTGCGAAAATTAATAATTCGTGTCACGGAATAGAATAGATTTGAAATATAGGCCTATTAGATATATTTATAGTGTAGAATTGAAGAAAATAACTAAAATCGGTAACTCAAACTCTTATTAATTGTAGAGAAACTATAAGACTGAGGCAAAATATAAAACAATTTATTATGCTTTAATTTTAAAATATTCTTATATCGTTGTTTATATCATTTGATAATATTCCTTTATTACTTTACGATTATCACGTTTTAATTTGTCTATAACGTTTAAAATGCTGTTGTTTGAATAAAAAAAAAATTATGGAATCAATAAGATCTGTTCTAACGTTAAAATTGATATTGCGGATGGAGTATAAGTACTTAAAACTTATAATTTCATTACTCTGATAAATCAAGTTGGCAAAAGACAATAAAAAAATGTTTTACTTTTTGCTTCTTTTCAGATGACGTACCCGAAATTCGGCAGTTCGTGCCAAGACTATCTTCAGGAATGATGGATGAGGACGGGCATCCCCAAGGTCCACCCTTACCTCACGGACCGAACGGACTCAGCTACATCAGTGGACCTCATCCTTATCCCGGTCCAGGTACGCCACCTTACCTCAGTGGAAACCACAGTCCAGGGAGTCAATATCCAGGAACCTTCTACGGAGAAGGACTAGGTGGGCATTATATGGCGGCTTCGACACCCATTTCTGATCAAAACGGGCACATCTCTACTCTTTCTAATCGACTTATCGTCCCTACACCCACAGATCTCAGCAACAGCAGTAGCAATCATGGATATCCGGACTTTCCTCCTAGTCCTGCATCATGGCTGGAAGAAGTAGATGCTCCCGCATCCTCGATAACTCCATCCCACGCTGCGCCTCCTTCGGCAGCCCAATACTGATGTGTATCCCCTTTGGCAAATATGTTGATATGACTTTTAGACGCGATGCTGTCAGTCACATAACGTTTGTTTGTCTGTCCCTCTTCTCGTGGAAGAAATGATTTTTTCAATTGTGGAGAAGTGGGTTTTCCAGTTCCTGAATTATAGCGAATGTAGTACGTGTGATAAGCACAATAAACTAGTCATATGTGATAAATGGAACGAGTTTTTATTAAAATAAGATTTGAGAACATTCCCTTCTCTGTTAGAAAGTCTTCTAAATGTTCTTGTTAATGTTAAGTCTGGGATTAAAGTTTGATAATCATCACTCTTTTAAGATTTGTTAATTATCATTTCCCAAAAAGATAATAATATAATCTTTTAAAAATACAAATTTTAATTAAATTATAAACATGATTTAAAAACTCAATTAAATAACAAATGGGCAAAAGGATTAAAATATATATATATATATATTTAAATATATAAATCTTACACAATTTAATAGTATATTTTCTTAATTTTATCAATCACTTTTAGTTTAAAAAAATAAAATAAAACTTTTAATAAAATAAAATACTATTTTAAATAAAATTTCTGAATGAATATTGATTTACGCTCATAAATGACGTCATATCATTCAGATTTCTGTGACGATTTAGTTTTTAAAGTGACGTAATATTTGTATGCCCAATGAATTTATATTATGTGAATGTAAAATAAATAATAAATAGAATTACGTCACAGTTATATTATTATGTCACAATAACATTTATAATAAAAAGTTTTAGGTGAATGTTAATGTTATTAATATAAAATACTTATAAATAAAAGTAATTTAAATATAAATCGTTTTTGCACCTTTAACAAATGATAATAAAGAGTATTTCACATATAATATATTTAAAACGTACACACAGACAAAAATAAGAAATGAAAAAAATATTCAAATTAATATGACAACGGAGATCACGTTTGATGTCAACTGAAAATCCTGGCGCCATCTGTTAAAGAAATAAGTAATTAATCCGTAATTTTTAAATCAAATGAAAAACAAAATTACTTTAGTTCGGGATTAACTAAGAAATTCTGTTTTACTTAGAAAGAATTTTTTAAAAAGCTGCTTTATCTGATTAGAGATTTGAAAAAAATTAATACTCAGACAATAAATTAGTTTGTTTTTTTTTATTCTGTAAATCTGTGTTAATCTTTTCCATTTTTTCCCCCTCCTTTCTTCTCTTTCTTTTTGAAAGATAAAATTCGAAAAGAATTTCGTGTTATAGAAATCAGTAAATTAATTTGATGAAAGTCATTTTTGTGAAGTTTTTCTTTCAATTTTGTATCTTTAATCAAGCTCCTAAATATTTTTATTCTGATTAGAGAGGGAGGGAAAAAAACACTTTCATTAAATATTTATAATTTTCAAGATTTCTGCTGAATCTTTTTTAATTGTTCGAAATATGTAATTCCTGATAAAGATATATAAATAAAAATTAAATAAAAAAAAACAAAAGACATTATTTGCAAGAGAAAATTATTTTATAAATTTTCAAACCAATGAAGAAATGCCTGTTTATATTTAAAATGCGTTAAACTTATTGATAATCTTGACTTCTGAGGATTTTCTTGAAATACATTTTAATGCTCTGTATATCCAACTTTTAAATTGAGAAAAAAATTTAAAAAATAATAAAACTCTATAAATTTTATTAGAATATTATGAAAATAGTAAACTAAATATTATAAAAAAACACGAGAATTGTTAGGAATTTTTTTTTAATACAGGCTCCTTTTAACAGAAATTTTTATGCAATTTACGTATTTAAAATTTTGTTTTGGTGTTTCTTTTGTATGAATTTGAAAGTTTATACAATTTAAAATAATTTGGTCATTATCAAAAGCACAATCGTTAACTGGCTTATAATTTCGATGAAAGATTTAAGCTATTAAATCGAACAAACCGAAAAATTTTTATATAAATATGCAAATTTAAAACTTATTCTAAAAAAACAAAAAACAGACTTGCTGTATAAGAATTTCTTATTATTTAAACAAATACACACTGCTTATTAAGATTGTTATAAAGAAATTTGTAAGCAAAGACAAGGGTCATTTTCAAAAAGGAAAAAAAAAAAAAAATACTCTCGACTCTTGTAACAAGATAATGAATATTATAATTAGGCTCTTTATGTGAATTCTCAACGATTATACAGTATTTGTATTATTAAATTAGTAAAAATATAGCGATTCGTTTATTATAGAGTATATCGAAGCAAATTCTATAGTTAAATAAACAACTATTTGTAAATTATGTTTAAAGTATATAGACACATGTCCAAAGTATATAGAGTTATTCTTAATATTTGTCTTTCATTAGACATGATTAAATCCATTCAAACATATAAATAATATCTCACTTCGACCATGGTAGCAGTCTTATTACTGTAGTAGATGATCATATCTAGTAGTGACATCTGTTGGTAAAAAAAATTTCTTTATAATATATAATAAATATTTTATTAAAAAAAATACTTAAATAAAGTGAAATGACTATTAATAATTTTTAATATACATCATTTAAATAACATAAAAAGTATAAAATATTCATATAATAAATATACTATAGTGCACATGTTGCCATCTATTGAATAAATTTATAACTCATAATTCAAATCATGATATAATTAATTTCTTTATATTTCTAATATAAATAATAAATCAATAATTCACTTTCTACAGATAAATTATTTAAGAATTCAACATATTTTTAAATTTTAATAAAGGCTTATTTTGAAAATAATAATTTTAAAACAAATTGTAATTTTAAATAATTATATATAAAACTATTTATCTAATCAAGTAATAATAAAATAAGTATATTTTGTGATATTTATTTATGTTTTTAGAGAAAAAATAACAATATACAAATTAATTTGATTACGATTTAAAAATGCTATAACTTGCTTGTAATAAATAAGTGCTGCCATCTGCTTTCGAAAAAAATTATTAAATTAAAATATTTTTTAAGTGTAAAATAATAATTATTTGTTTTATTACTTAAATATATATTTTTGAAATTATTGTTTATTTTATATATTTAAAAAAATGATTATATGATTAAAGATATTTTTTATAACAACAAAATAAGTCATATTGTTTCGAAAACTGAAACCGTCACGTGTTACACGGATGACTATTTTTATAAGATTAGATTGATCAAATGTTAATTAAATCAGTCTTAATTTCGTTTAATTTAAGAGTTCAGCAAAAATGATTAATTTCTTCTAATTACATAAATTCATTGGAATAGTTTATAACACTGACTAATTAATTCGATTGATTAATAGCACAAAAATGAAATTAAATACATCTTTAAAGAAAAAGAACGTAATTACTCCAATTTTAATTATTTTAGGATTAAAACTAATTTATTAATCTGCAATAAAAAGATTAAAAAAAATTGGTTCCGTGCTACTGGTAACGTTTTTGAGAAAATTAAATTGATTTTAGCGATGAGAAATCAATAAAGTTTACTCCATATGTTTAAATTCTTCATTAAAATCAAGTTTAAATTAATAGAGATAAGCTATATTTTAGTTTAATTTTTTTTCGCTTAAAAATTGATTTCTTTCTTGGAAATTTTTCATTGACGGACAACATTTTCGTGTGTATGAAGTCATGAAAACATGCCATTAATTTGTATGAAGTCTACGTAGATTCGCATTCATGGACACGTGTTATGCTCGAGTAATGGACCTCGGATTAGGGGAAAGGTGAAGTTTAATGCATAAAAAAAATAAATATATGTGCTAAATTCTATCAAAAGATGGCTCCATGGTCTCACTGCTGGCTAGCAGATTTCATTAAGGTTGTAACTGGTTGAAATATCGATTTTCTGTCTTGAACTTGAAAGGACAGATTGTGTGTCGCATTAAATATTAATTGGTTTTGGAACGCAAGGAGATTAATAAGTCCTAGAAATTTTGAAATTCTCTTGTCTTTTCTATACCGCGCACAAAACGTCTCATTTCTTTAGATTATCAACCATATATTAATCTCTAATCAAACACGTCTATAAGGTTTACAAAATTTTAAATAATAAAAATCTATCGATTATTATTATTAAAAAAATCGAAATGCATAAACTAAAAATTCCATTGTTGAAAAAAGAAAAATACAGTACAGTACTTGATTATATTATTATAAGAGATTATTCATAACCATTTATCAAATCTGATATACCTAAGAGGATTTATAAATATAAAAAATAATAAGAAGAAGAAAAAAAATAAGCCTGTTTATCGTTAGAATGCATTCGTTTTGGATAAATTTATTTTGAATAATTAATTTTATTGATCTACGTAATCGTTAATGGCAATAATTAAAACTTGCCTTGTTCAAATATTATACCAGGTTATAAAAGAATTGCATTTTATGAAATTCATCACAGTTTTTTTTTTTTTTCTTTTTTTTCGATTTATATTGTGTTTTGCAGATTTTTTTTATTTTTAATTTTTTTTATACTTTTAATTTCTTTCGAAAGGAAAGTAATTTTAACTCAAGCTTTTACCTTCCGGAAATCGATCATTTTTAACTTTAATATTTTTTTAATCTCTCAATTAATTATTAATTAACAAAATTAAAACAAAAGACATATAAATAATTTTTTTTTCAAAATAATATATGTATATATATAATTTTTAAAAAAGATAATTAAGATATATATATTTTAATTATCTTTTTAAAAAATTAAAAATTTTTATAATTTATTAAACAAATTTAAAAATAATTTTCCTAATTGTTTTCTTAAATTATTAATATTTTTCTTTATTTGCCTCACTTTTATTTTCGAAACAACCTAGAGAAATTTTTGAAAACCGGAATAAATATCTTTTAATAATGTCTGGAGCAACAATAAATGCATTAAATAGCATATTAAAACTTTTTTCTTTTTTAAAACAATTAAATTTCTATAGCAACTCGACAATATTTTAAAGGCAAATGAAAGAAAACATTAATTAATTTCCATTTTAAAGCATTTTAAAAAGAAAGCGAGAGATTAAACAAACTTTAAAGTTATAAAATATGAGAGATAAGTACAGTTTAGTAAAAGTAACAAATGGATTTACCAGCTCTCTCCTCTCCTATTTAATTTTTAACTGACAATCTTAATTTCCTATTTCACGACGCGAAAATTTTAATCTCGCATTCCTTTCTTCAATTATCCAGTCTACTTATTAAATTGACAATTTTAATTTCGCATATCTTTAATTATCCGTTTTATGTCTTTAGGAACTGATCGTGTTAATTTTCTAGCTTCTTTAATTATTCATTTTAATATCTATCTATGTGTATACATTTATATTAAAATGAATAATTAAAATGTTTTATTTCCATTTATTTAATTTCTTTTTTCCTTTTTTTTCCCCTCCTTTTTAATTTTCAAATTAACAATAAACGGAATAAAAACCGAGGATTAAAGTTTGCTTAATGTTATTTTTGTCAGAGTTTCTGTAATTAAATAAAAAATATCCAAGGAAAAAAACACAACACAGTTAACAACTTTATTCATTTTTTTAAAATGAAAAAAATAATTCAAAATAATATTCTGAACACTTTTTTTTAAGTGTAAAGAGGGCTTGATCACGATAAATTGTTAAAATGTTTACTCTTTTTACTCCACTAATTCTAATCAAAAATTAATTTTCTTTAACTGTAAATTAAACTGAGAATTTCAAATTATAAGATTTAATTGACAATTACAAGAAAATGTTACTTTAAAAACGTCTTAAATGCGAATTTTGTTATAAATTCTTATATATTATATATATCTCATAAAATTCAGTGTTCTATTTTTAGAGTAGAGAAGGAGAAAATTTAAAAAATAAATTCGCTTTTCTAATATCTTTTCCTATTTATTTTGTCCAGAAATAATGCCAAGTTGGCGATTTTGTGATGTTTCTAAACGCATATATACGTGGCGATCATGTTAATATGCAAAATTGTAATTATACCTATGCATGACTAAAATTCTTTATTGCCAATGAACTCATTATATTAATGGGTTAGAATTTATAAATAAACGCGCATAATTGTCTAACAAATTAAAGAAAAAAAAATATTCCTCCATAAAAAAAAAAATAATAATAATTCGAAACAGAATAATGGAGTTGAGTAAATAAATTTTTCTTCTTTGCAAATCGAGTCTTTTAAATATTTTTAACGAATGGTATAATAACTCGAGTCACGTAACAGATAATAAAGACGATCAACAAGACTAAATGTGACAAATTACGAGTAAATTATGTTGCGTATAGCGTTATAAGATGTGTTCGGGAGTTTTAAAAATACTCTCTCTCTTGTACGAAATTAGACAAAACTTCAATAAAACGTTTGGAGCCGGCGGAGGCCATTTATATTTCATAAACCGAAAGAGCTTAATGTTTATGTCAACACTAACATTAGTTTTACAAAACTGATTGTTCAAACAAAGAACGGTGGAAAGTTAATGGCTTCGCTTAGCCTTTGTAAGTGTATTCAGAGTACATATTTTGAAGCACCTTTAATCACTTTTTTACTGTTTTCTTTTCTATTTTTCAATTCTGACTCGAAACATTTTTGCATACAAAACAATTCTTTTTTTTTTTTTAATAAAACAAAATGACGTTTTAATCAATAAATCCCTCCGGAAAGGAAAAAAAACTTAACTTAGATATAATATATGAAGTATCTGTAATTAAATTTCCATGAAAAATTACAAGAAAATTTTAATATTTATTTGGATGAGAACATCTACCGGTTCGAGCGCCATCTATCGACCAAAGATTTATCTATTCTGTTATTTTTAAATTTTAATATAAACCCGTGTTACGGGAATAGTTTGTTTGTTTGGAGAAGTCGACCCGATTTAAATTAATTCGATTTCTCCGTAAATTTTGATCGTTTCGGGTGTTCAATAAATGATATTTAACGGGTCGATAAATTTTTTTTTAAGTCTTTATCGCACTGGCCATTCTCAAAAATGCAATTAAATTACTTAAACGTAATAATTTTTGACGTCGCGTGCGTAATTTATGCGATTTTTTTTTCTTTTTTTTACATAATAAATATTAAAATTAAAGTTTTGAAGGTCGTAATCGATAGAAGTTTAATTTATCACGAATTTTTAAAATTAAGAGCGGTTATAAATTGCTTAATTTAATAAGACGAAAAATAATCGAGTTTAAATCTGTTACGTTTTATAAATTAAAATTAACAAAATAGTCTTTTTGCATGAAGCAAACCAGATGCGAAAGTTTGTTGCAAAATTTCTCTTAAAAATTGTTCCTATTTTCGGCATATTTACATCAACAGCAGTAGAGAGATTATTTTCACAGTTTTCTTAAAGAAGAAAAAAAAGAGGGGGGAAAAATTACAAAGATTAAAAATAACTTTTCTTGGATAATACAACTTTATTCCATTCAAAAATCCAAATTTATTTATTCATCTAAGCGTAATTCTAACTTTAAAATTCAATTAATTTCGAATGAATACAAATCAAATAATTACTCTCCTTTAGAGATCTCGACGTTTACGTCATAACGTTACGTCAACAGTATGTTTTATAATATTCAAATATTTGTACTTTGAAAATATTGAAAATCACACTTCCCTTGGTGTGTTCTTTGTTCCAAATAAAATAATTATTGATGTTTCCCAAAGCCTACTAATATAACATTAATGGATGTGTTTTATTAATGAAGTAATTTTCCATCTCCCGTAACCATGGTAACAAAAATCGATTATCCACGGATCAAAGACGTGATAGTGCCGCACTCTGGTGGAAGAATTAGGAATTATGATAATGTAGTTTCTCTTTGGTAATGTTTTCTTTATTAATTATCCAAGACGACTCGCTCTTTTTGATAATAAAGGGCCTCGAATTAGTAACGCTTTCTTCACATTTGGGCCCAGGTCGATGCCAAGATGTATTCTACAAGTTATTTTTGTTTGTTTGAAAATCGCTTTAATTTATTAAGTGTACTGTTTTAATTTAATTAACTTAGCTTTAATCTGCTATGATACAACCTCGTTCTTTCTACCGATTATATATATATAATATATATTTGCTCCTCGTTCTAAGGCTGATTAACTTACTCTTTGATTAATTTTTCTATTTATTTTGCTTCGTTTAATTTCTAAACTTGCGTCGGAAGCATTGATCTATCGCGGGCTGATTGCAGGCCATTTCGAACTTTTTATTCTTGCAGTTATATACGATTTTCCTTGCATTTGATTTCGACTTAAAGAGGAACGGTTCAAAACGCACTGGTAAATCTCAACAATTAAAACATGCGATTTTTGGTAATCGATTTATGCGTTAATGTATTAAAAAAGTCAATATTGATTGGTCTGCACATGGTCCACAAAAGAATATACATAAAACAGAAGTGTATTTTATCTTTTAAATATTTTAGAAAAGAAGGCGTAGACTTTTTATCCCATTTTTTTTTTAGTTTGCTAGCAACACAATTAATTCTAAAAATCGAATGTGAAACAGAGATTGAAATTTGCGATAAGAAACTGCATATGCTAAGAAAAGTAGGGACCTTGTTCCACTTGCCAGCCACAACTTCCAAATCAATACATTTCGGAATTTCATGAGTTTGATCTCCTTTCGTTATATTTTTTTTTTTCCTTCTTTACTCCTATCTCTTTGATTTCTCCGTCATTAAAGTTTAGAATCCAACCATCTTTTAAAGTTAAGAGAACTTTTATATTTATGAGAGTATAAGATAAAAAAAATGACATCTTTAATCAATTACATAAAAAAATTCCTTTGCTGATTTATACTTTAGAATCCACCAAATTTCAGAAATTCTTTCTAGTCTTCTATTGAACCTGAATATATATATATATTTTTTTCTTTTATACATCAAATTCGAATTATTTATACTTTATTTAATGAATTAAATCTATCGATTTTTAATTAATTGTTGCCTACATTATATATATTTTCTTTACGGCGTTAAAGTAATAAAAAATGCAAAATTCGAAATTTGAGCTGATTGACAAACACAGAAATCACCAGAAAGAAAAAAAAAATTAGCAAAATTATTTTTTTTTTTAATTTATTTTAATTTATTGTAGAAATTAAATTATGGATTTTATATTCGGTAACCATTTAGAATTTTTGATGATATAAAAATAAATATAAATCATCGTAAATTTAAAAATTTTATTAAAATTAATTTATTCATAATGTTTGCTTCCAATTCAACTATTCAAAAATAAATTTTCTTTTAAATATTTGTTTTTTCTTTTTTTTTTAATTTTTTATAAAATTTATTATTTAAAGTCTTCAGATTTTTACTCTCATTAAAGTATCGAAGATATTATTTTTTTATGTTTTTGGAAATATTTTCTATTTACGCGAGTGAATCTATTTTAGTTTCCGTCCTGTGCATTCATTCATCTATATTTCTGCTTTTGAAGCAAAGAAAATCTGCATTGTTTTGTAATTTTCGTGTGATTGTTAGTTATATTCTTTATAATATCTTATATTTATTAATCAGGCCAATAGTTCGTCAAATTTTTCGATTAAAAAGATTTGATAGGAAGCGTACTCGCTCGATGCCACAGAGTAATTATCAACTCTAAATTATTTAAGCAAATATTTTCTATCGCTTTAATTAATTTTCTTTATTACTGCAACAAAAATAAAGAATTTTATAATTTATTTGAAACGCTTATATTCTGTTTTAATGCTTATTTGATTCGTAATGTTTAAAAGTTTATGGCTTAAATGGGAATGATTAAAATAGCATTATCTTTGCATAACGTCGTCACTATAGTGTATGTATTCTGGGCATCCATATCGTGACGTATTGTCATTGCAATAACAATCACCATAAGAGATTCTCTCAAATATGAATATTATACAAAGAAAAATATGATTGCCATTGTAGGTTTATACTAAATCAAAAGACGAAATAGAAAATACAAATGAAATTCGACAATTTTTATCTCTCTCTCCTTTTCTATATCATTTTTTTTATATATATATATATATATAAACTAAAGTGAAATTCTTTGTTATTCTATGAATAAACTACACGAATCATTTTTGAAATTACTTCTCCATTCATTTTGAATGTAAAACAAATCAGAACAAACATCCTCTTCCCTTGATTAATTCTTGGTGTTTTCAGTATCCGCTTTTCATCTCCTAAGCATTTAGCAAATGGGATTTTTGATGATGTTCTTTCTGATCTTATGGAACCATACTCGAAATATGATGGTTTGAAGGTTTTGTTCGAATCTCCTATGATAATATATCAAAGATTTTCGATAAGATTAAGTCAACACTTTTTTACAAATATTATCTTGACTTTTAAAATGCCTACAGAATAATAACTGCTATAACGAATTTTCCTAAGGATCAAAATTTCCTTATTTATTTGCATCCTAAATTCGATTTCGAAACATATTTAAAGCACTCTCTAAACAGATAAATAACGATAAAACTTAAATGTATTTGTTTTTATATTCAAATGCAGTAAAAGGTAGTTTTTAAACATAAAAATAATTCTTCAAAAGTGTAATGCATTACCATAGATTATCAGAAACACTAATGCAATATTATAGGAGAGCAACAAGCAGTTTTTCTTCAAGTACTATCCAGTATACTATAGCCTACTCTTCTACTTTGTTCTCTAATCTTAATACAAAAGATAATTTGTTAAGTCTAAATCATTTACAGGAAAAAATTGCATGCATTAATATGTACATTTTATATCGTGTTTTGAGAAAAATATATTTAAAAAATCTAGTTATTTTACTGTATACATAGTTTAATAATATAACGATAGCTATCGGTTAGCTATCTGTTATATTTTCCGTTTATCATCAGAAAGATTAGATTGAATTCGTTTTTTTTTCTTGTTGAATTTATTCCTTCTTAGAATTCGATGCCTTGAGAATATTGTATAAAATAATATTGATGTTTGTTATTTATCAACACGAATTTCATTAATTTCAAATGCATATAAATTACAGTATTTTATTATTAGTTACTGTTACATAAAGTATTTTCAACATTGCATTATGAAATTATTCTGAAGGTTAACAGAAACCTACATTTGAGATTTTGCCAAAGATTCTATAATCTATAAATCTCTCTGATCGCTTCCATGTTTTTTTTTAATTATTCATTCTTTTCAAATTTATTTTTATTAAATAGCCATTCTCTACAATTTCTTCTTGTACTGTTTATCAAAAATAATTTTTCTCCTTTTTTTTCATTTTGGTTCGTATATTCGTGTATAGTTTTCATAGCTTGTATATCGCAAGTTGATGAGATTCGTTAAATTAATAATTTAAAATATAAAATATTTTTTTTTTTTTTGAACGTAAAAAAATGCATAAATTTTGAAGTCTGTATTATTTTATTACTATTTTTGATTAAATTAAATTGATAGAATTCTATTTATTTAAAATTAACATTTTTTATAACAAAGCAGCATTTTTTCTTGATATCAATATTGAACTTAATATTTTCTTAAATTTATATATTTAGGCATCAACCTGGTTGGTGAACAATGTGAATATAAATTTGTTATAGAACTTATTTCAATTTTAAGTAGATGAAACATGAAAAATGTGATTTCATAATGTTTTAAAGATCTGTTCCTCGGGGAATAAATATTATGTGTATTATGGAAAATACAATAAGCAAAATAATATTATTAAATGATGATAATAATAATAATAATAATAATAATAATAAATTATAGAAATTTCTGAATCCCAATTTTGCTAAAATATCAAATTTTCTACTTTATTAAAGGAAATATGAATAAATTGTTTAATAATTTCATCAATAAAAAATTCAAAACTATTCATTAACCATAAATTTTGATAAAATATATTTTATTAATATAATAATTTAGAATTTTTTTATTAATAAAGAATAAAATATGTTAAATACTAAATAAGAAAACATAAAAAAATTAAGAGACGTGCTGCTCTATTGTTCTAACAAGACTGATTCGAAGATATTGATATTCATCGTTTTAAAGACTAATTTTTAGAGTTATTAATTTTTCCAAAATTATGTCACTTTTAGAAAAATTAATAATTGTAAAAATGAGTCTATAAAACTGTGAAAATCGACATCAGTAGAAGATTCTTTAAGAGAAACATCCAATGTCTCAATTTCGCCAATAAACGGGGCAATTCGAAACAGAAGTTAATGAATCGTTCAGATTAAACAGAATTAATAAAATAATGTTCTATTTATAATCCATAAATAACTGATATTAGGAATTTAATAGATAAATGGCCAAGGAACTTTACTTTTATAACTTACTGATAGATCTTATTTATCATCGACGTAAGTTTATATAAGCTTTACGCTTTTATAATTAATGCATGCATATCTTGTTACATACATAAAACAATAGCTTTAAAGTATTTCAACCAATCCCATCGCATGTTTCATCCATCCTCTTCTTTCCAAGTTTTAAAACGTTGAACTGTTCACTAACTGATCCGTTTTACTTAATCTAATTTCGAGCAGTTTTTAGGATGTCTTAGAAAACTTTTTGCAAAATATTCTATATTTTTGAACTTAAAAAAAAAAAGAAATTTCTTCTATAAAACTTTTCTTCACCTACTAAATAAATAGTTTTTTTTTCAGTAGAAAAAAATTGGTTATGTATTATGTTGTTTGCAGCGAAACGAAAATCACGTGAAAGTAGACGTCAGCAGTCTATAAATCTTAATTAGGAACAATTTTTAAAACGTCCTGTTTCAACCATCCTTCTATCTTTAAATAAATAAAGATTAATTTTACCGAATTTATTCATTTCAATGAACAAAGACCGACTTTGAAAACTATGTAGTGATAACCTATTTTTCAATTATAATTAAATTCTCTTTCTGCTAAATTTAATTAATGAAAGAAATTGAATCGATCTTAATTAAAATTCAAATTTTACAAACAGAATAATTGTTAGTAATTGCATGTTTTATAATCAAATAAATAGTTTTATCAATTTTTAATATCGCTCAGACAGGGATACATTTCTATTGTTTACATACATCTCTTACGAAAAATAAGAAAAATAAATGTTCTTATTATGTTAATGTCCTCTGACTGAAAAAAGATAAAAATAAGTATGGTATTGTTACATCAAAAGAATTAATGTTGTCGTTGTTTTTCCTTATTTGACATTGTTTAATTTTCATCTTATTCTGAAATACTGACACTCTATCTATCACACAGCAGGTGTGTTGTCTATTCTTGTCAAATGGCATGCTATTGTTACGTCATACAAATAAGTTCTGTTGTTGATGTCGAAGTAAATATACTTTTAAAAGATTTCTCACTGGTTGAACACGAATAAAGAATACACAGTATCCACAACACCTAAAATTAGAAAAGGAAATGTGTCAAATAAACCGAAAAGCATTCGTGTTTACAAATTTGATTTTGTTATTTTTCGCATTCAACTTTTACTTTTATTGTTTTTGATTATTCCCATGTGATATGTTTTCTGACAACGATGTCACAAGAAAAACTAAATATAGGAACAAAATAAATAGCAAATTGATATGTGATTCAATTAATGTTTCTCAAATATCTAATATAATTTCGTGAAAACAGATAATTTTATTTTTAGTAGTTGTGACATTTAAAATTTTTATCTCGGTTTAAAAAAGAAAACAAATTTATCTAAAATATTCAACATTAGCATATTATTAACATAATTAACTTGTACATTCTTAATTACATTATAAACTTCTATTTTTAGCAGTAAAAATTATAAAGAAACTTCAGCTAATGAGACTCTTCAGTAACATAAATTTACTTAACATTAAACATTTCTTATGCATAATTTTAATGTTTTAAATCTTTTTTTACGCAGAATTAAAAGATTTTATGACTAATTACATTTAGAGATGCTAAATTTCTATGATATTAAGCATGAAACATGGCATTTTAAGAAAAGACTTGTGAAGTAAAATATTCCGTTATAGAGACGTAGTATAAGTTTGAATATTTTACAAAGATATGACGGAGAAATAATTATATAATATAGCATGTAAATCAGCAAAATGCTTAGAGTTATAGTCACACTCCAACGTTTTCGGGATCGTTGTTCTTTCTCTTTATTTCATTTGTGTTTCTCGATAGTCCCATTGTTGAAATATTTATTGTCACCTCAACTAGGGCTTGACTGAGTCAAAATTGGGATTGAGAGCTATAGACAACAGAAAACGCAGTAAAGGAAAAAAATCAATCGCAGTAAAGCTGTATTACCAGATTGGGACCACTCATGTCATTTATCAATGTCTGTCAGTATAATTGACATGATTGTAAGGAGGATTTAGAAAAGAAAATCTAATTTCGGGACCTCATATTTTTTTTATTTTTTTTGGGATACTTCTAAGTTTCGAAGGATATCTAAATCGATATCCGTGGGAAAAGAAAAGATATCTTCTTTTCAGCGACCTCACTTTCTCTTACTTCACGCACAGGATCTTTTGTCAATGGAATAGGTAATTGGTTAGGATTACACCAAAAGCTTTCTAAAAAGAGATAAAGTGCTTCAGTATATAAGAGATTGAAAAAGTAATGATTAAAATGTTACTTTGCAGCTTCAAATTTTGATTTTGATTAAATAAAATCGGAGAAGTGAATCACAAGTCGCCAGCAATTAAGCTATCGTAAGATATGCCACCTCTTTAATCAGAAGCCAAGAATAAAGCATTACTCCCTTTCGAAATCTTCATTTATTCATCAGTAAATAATATATTCTAATGATTATGATCAATTATAATTTTCATTTTTGGAATAACAGTTTTATTCTTGAATTTGCAGTTAAGTCAGTGTTTATAGCTTATCTCACCTGCTAACTCATAACACCTACAGAGTCTATTCAATCTTCGCACGATTGAATAGACTCTCTAGGTGTTAACAAACCATTCTTAAATCTGGTCCTAAGGCATCATGTAGAGTTTGTCATAAATTAATAGACAATATTAGAACAGAAAGCATTATTTATTCTCAAAATAGGCCTCTGAGAAGGTAAATTAAACGTCCAGTCTGTATGAGATTACTGATTAAATTTTTATCAATAACGGCTTCTTGATTGATGTAACAGTTTAATTAATAACTTAATGATTAATTAGCAAATATAAAAATTTAATTTAATTCTAATAATAATAATAATAATTTCTTGTTTTGAATTGTTCTTGAACATCCCAAGTCGTAATTTCATTAGTAAAATGTGATTTTTTTCCCCTCATGCAGATGAAAAAAATGATGCATGCAAATTACTTATCACTGGAAAATTATATATGGTAGTTGATACTGATTTCTAAATTTGAAATTTATATTTATTTAATAAATATGAAGAAAAATGTAAAAGTTGTACTCTAATTTCAATATTTAATCAACAAAGATTAGTCCAATAAAAGTTATTTTAATGTGATTTAAATGATACATAACACGATAACAATTTTTTTACTTTTCACCGTAAGTTCTTATTAAAATTTCTATTATATAAAATACCATTATCAGTTGTGAACATATATTTGATGGCTAAGTGGATAAAAGTTTTAAAAAATCTATTTATTTTCATCTAAATGTTATGTGCAGTAAAATCCAAAATTTGATAACAAAAAGAATCGCAATTTTTCATTTTGTGTATTTTTATTGGATGTAAATAGAGATAAAAGTTTATATGAATGTATATATTTTTTATCTTAAAATAAAGTAATTTCCAATGTTCGGTAAAAACTTAAGTCACAAATAATTTACTGAATTGGATTAATCACAGGTAAATAGAATTTGTCTTTAAATGACATGAAAATTTTAATCTATAAGAATAGGAAACTATATATTATTGTTGATGAAACTAAACTCTTTTTAAATTTATTTTTCACATTAGTATAGCTAGTTAAAACGAATTTTAAAGCGTATTTTATTTTTTATTTTTTTTATCTCTTATCTGATTATTCTTTTAAAGTAAACATTATTATTATGCTGGTTTATAGATGATAATAATAATAATAATAATAATAATGCTATATAGAATTAATAAATGATAGATTTCAATATTAATCGAAATTTTATTTAAAGAAAATAATTAATTGAATTTGATCATCACTCAAAGAAAATCGCTATTATATCATCATAAAATCATAGAAAAGGAAAGAGTTAAGTCACCATTATCAATCAAACTATAAATCGAAATCATTTCGAAAAATATTTCACTACGTCACGAATAAGATCATTAAAGTCTTTTCGGTTGGCGATCAAGGATAAAAAGTATAATTTCTGATTAAAAAATACCAAGATGGCAATTGTGTCGTCTAAAAACTTTTACAGAAATATAAGCACAACTCCATATTTAAAAAAATATATACATATATATATTTTTTTTCTTTTTCTTCCTTTGATTAATATTTCATCATATTTTATTTTCGTCTTTTCGCAAGATAATTTAATCTGAGCTTTTCTGATTCAACTCGGCTTTTATCTCTTCAAAGAATCGCCAAATATTATTTGCTTATTTCTTTCGTAAATATATGTAGAAATGCAAAAAAACAGCCTCACTTACATCATCCTACCTAGAAGAAGATAATAATATTTTCTTTCTCTCTCCAAGGTAAGAAGGTAGAGAAATGCAAATATAGAGAAGATTTTTGGTAGCAAAAAAAAAATATATTTTTACAATATTGTAAACACTGAGTTACTGCAACTGTTGACTCCAAACTAGTTAGCGGAGACCTTATACTCATAATTTTTGCAAATTGTTAGAAAACTTCGGAAAAATCTACAAATATTGCTGTATTTATATTTGCATTCACCTTATCTACTAAATTTCGTCATCATTGTAACATTTGTCTTTAATGCACGAATTTACATTCTTATTACGGTGATTATCTTCTTAAAATTATGCGAAGGAAGTTCATTAATATTAAATTATCGCTACAGCCAACAATATTTTCAGGTGTCAAGTACAGTTCACTTACTTGTTAGTTTTGTAATGTTTACTGTACTGGATAATTATCAGAGGCTTAAGCATTACAAAAATTAATCAAAGTTCAATAAGATTACCGTTATAGAATTATTATTTCTAACTCTTTTAAGTTCTATCCAAGCAATAAATATTATTCTGAGATTTGAAAGTTGAAAAGACAGAATTATTAATTATATTCAATAACAAATATTCAACTAAAAAAAATTCAATTTTATAAAATATATTTTGTATATTCACTAAAATGACTAAATTTATAAAATATTTTCGATTTTTTATTATTATTATTTAAAAATTTGGTTTCATTTGCCTAAAATGCTTGGTTTTTTTTTTTTTTTTTTTTGTTTTAGTTCTGTTACCAATCAAATTATCCATTTTCGTAATTATTTTTTTTAATTTATTATATTCATTATTAATTTAAATCTTTCGTTTCCATTTAATAATTTTTTTTTAATTTTGTTTTCTTAAAATTATCCATTAACGAGACTAATAACATTTATTTCTACTTTAATTTTTGTTATTCATATAAATGGTTACTGTCTTGTTTTTTCTTTCTTTTCTAATTTTGTACCATTAAAATTGTCTGTCTTTTTTCGAATCTATAATCTTATATATTCAAGATTTAAACGTCCATAATTAGGATTGAAAATATGATCAAAATTCAATATTTTCAGTTCTGATTTCTAGTCAGAGTATTAAACTTTTTATGTATCATCTATTAGACTAATAAAGGCAAATATATATATATTTCTCTCTCTCTATCTGTCTATATATATATTTATAAATTTAAATTTAAATAAATAAATAAATCAAATCGAATAAACAAGGAAAGAGAGAGAAAGAGAAAGAGAGCGAGAGAGAGAGCGCTACACAACTTCTCTGACTTAAGTTAGTTTCCTCTTTTTTTAAACGAATGTATTACTCACGGGACTTCAAAACAATACGAGACCTTATAAGACATAACGGCATTTCAATATATAATACGGCGTAGTTGGCAGTGCATGGGAAAAAGAAGAAAATTCGAAAATATAATGATAGCAAGTAAGTCAAGTCAGACAATCACATCCCAGAGGAAATCAAAAACCATATGATACGACAATCTCTCAGGACTTGGATGTGATTTAACGAGTTGTTCTAAACACGGAATTCTTTCCACTCCTATCCTTTTATGATTTTAAAACGTTTCGTGTGTTGCGCATTCCATGAATTTGGAATTTTCGATGGGTATTTAATATTTGGAAGATGCGATTGGATTCGGAGATTTCGCCATCCAGATCCAATTTTGTGATCGATCTGATAGATACTTGTTTATAAAGAAATAATCACGAATGTGTCGAGTCGGATCCGGATTGATTTATAAATGCATATTATGTCCTAAAACAGAAAAAAAATTCTCTTTTGTAATATTCAACACGCCAACTTTTTCCAATTTAAAGACTTGTTGCATTTAATTTAAACTCGTGTATTATATCAGTTTTCCCATTAAAAAAATAAAACATTAAAAATTAGTAACAACAATTTTGTATTCCAATTGACAGACAAACAAGTACAAGCAATCTGTTTACTCAAAAATAAACAAGATCCTTACTTGAAAATCTGATATCCAAAAGTGGTAATAAAGATTAAACGCGATCAGATAAACAATATTGTAAGTTTTCAAACAGTGTCACCAAAAAAAAAAAAACGAACAGTTATATAAAGACTCGATCCTACTTTATAACAGATAGAATATCTTCTTTTCCAAATTTCCGCACCCAAAACAGGAAACAGAACGTACGGAAAAACACTATAGCAAGCAAAATAATAAAAAAAATATTTCGAAGCCGCTGTTCTCAAACGAAACCTCTCAGAAAAAATTGGGGAGGATAAGAAAAGGGGAGAAGTCTCTAAAGTATTCCTCTTCAGAAGGGGGAGAAAACATTAATATTTATGAACTTGGAAGGAAATCTCCGGACAGCATATTGGTTTTCATAAATATCAGCATCCAGTTTAACCTTATTTCCATACTTTATTGGATTCGGTAAGTGTTACTAGCGCCACCTGCAACTGTACTTCTACGTGACGTCATAGCTAGTACTCTACATGATATCCAATTCCATTCTCGACAAATCCTTTTTTGTTTTGTGCAATTTTCCCCCTCTCTTTGTTCAGTTTTGTCGAAGAGTTTTATATGTAAAATAATTGGCTCGAAACTGATGCCAGACTTTCCAGAAATATTATTAAAATATGTATATATATGTAACATATATATAGAAAATGAATAGAATATTTAAATTTATTTTGTATATAATATTTTAAAATATAAGCGCTATTATACTTGTAATTTCTTAAACAGGATGGAGAAAATAACATTATAAAACTGAAATTGCAGTGATAGATCTATAGTGCACTGAAATTTGTAAAATTAAAAAAAAAATGATAAAAAAAAACTTTTGTTGCCATCTTCTATCGCGAAAGAAGATAACTTCCTGTTTTCTTTTGAGGAAAAAAATATACAGCATATTTAAATTTATAATGCGATGAAAACAACGTTTTCATATCCTAATCGCAGTTTTACATGACTTGAAACTTTTATCTTGATTAATCTTATTAAAGTTTACAGTTTTTAAAGGAATATTTCAAATGATTTTTATTGATATAATATTTCAAATGATGTTATTTTGAAGTTTTGTATTCTTTTTATATGCACATTAGATATTAATGATTCTACGATAATATTTTAACGTGGAAATCTTTAATGAATTATCGCGATAATGATTGTAAATTCCGAGAAAAACAACCATAGCTCATCTCTATTTTTAAAGTCAAACAAAACTTTTAAAAGTATTTTGCTTGAAGGGAAATTTCTTTGAATTTCATAAGGCACATACATATATATATAGAAAACTCGTCAAGAAGAAAAACAACGTTGGCTCAAGTGCGGCACTGAGTTAGAAAAATAAATTCTTATGATGCTTTTCGTAGGAATGATCTTATCACGTTTAGTTACGGAATCAAACAATTCATGAAAAGTATTTATTTAGAACAAATCTGCACCTGTTGAACTAAATATTGATTTTTAAAAATATAAAATAAAATTTCGACCAACAGTTACCACTGAAATAAAAAAAAGAAAATTAATGAAATATATTACAATTAATTGTTGATTTAATGAAATTTTATTTTTAATCAGTTTAAAAATGAAATTTCTGTCTTGTTTTGTAATATATCTTATTTATAAAACTAATTGTTGTTTAGTTTAGTATAAGGTCAATCTTTGCAATTATAATAATAGCTAATTAAATGAATTTATAATCAGTCAATAAAAAAGTTTTAAAGCCATTTTATAAAATTATAAAAAAATAAGAACTTGCATATAGGCCTATATACCATTTAGAATAGCATAAATATGTATGGTTTAGTTATATTTTTTATAGTTTGTATAGATAATAATCTAATGTGATCTTTATCAATTTTGACTTCTGTCATATAATTTTTCTTAACCAATCTATCTTGTCAATAAATAATTTTTGTTCTCTTTTAATTATGACTTCAGACTTGGAGAGGTGTTTAAACCACGTCGAGAGAACATTACTCAATTGATATAAAAACATTATAGGAGAGACTTAATTAGAACCTAATAATAGCAGATCAAATTGACTTAATGGTTAGAGATGATTGTGAGGCACTTTCAGTTAAAAAAGGAAAGGACAAATAAGACAGCAGGAAACTGAAACGAAATTGCACAAAGCCCTTGTACTAAACGGAAGACATGTAATGGGCGGAGTGACTTGTCTCTCTTTCGGGAGTTTTTCATTGTATTAATCTTATGCCGGTTTGACGGACATGAATGAAGGAGAATGATCTCTGCAAATCAACTACCTTCCGTGCCGTCCACTAGATTGGACGAGGTAATTTGGTCAGTCTAAATTCCCTCGGAGGATATACTACTAGATTAGGACTACTGAATGAACAACTGATAAAGCGGTTGTTTGGAATTTCCTATGCCCCTTTACGTATAAATGGATTTGTAAATGTGGTCTGTTAGATCAGGGAGCAATAACCTTTTTCTATTAAAAAAAATCGAAACACAAAATTAATTATTTAATGAATAAATTTATATGCGTCTAGAGATAGTCAGTTAGTATCTCATATGGAGCTCGATAAAAGACCTCTTCCAGTATCTAATCAATGGTAGCACTACATACTGTATTGGCCTAGTGTCATCGCGATCTTATTTTTTTCGTAATGTATAATTAATAAATATAATTTTTATACTAATTTAGTTCATAATATCATAGTTCATAGTAAGTCGCGTATAGATTCAAAATAAATAATTTATTATCGTTAGTTTAATCTCCAAATGTTATCTGTTAGCAGTAGAGGATTGAGACACTTTAAATCCCTAGTTATAACTTTATTTTAGAGACCCATAACTACTTGAACTTCTATATATGCAAGAGTATTCTTATATTCAGCTTACACAATTGTAATCTCTATAGATTAGAGACCCCTAGTTTATTTGAGGGCCTAGGCACAAGTTTATTAGATTATCCGCTATTGCATATTAATAACTTAACACATCAATGTAAATTATTAAACATTTAAAACGACAAAATTTATTCTACATAGGCTATTTGAAGGCGAGATTTCAAATAGTGAACAGTGTCATTCTCAATAGATTTAAAGAGGATCTCAGGTAACTTTTAAGTTCATAAGCCGACTGATTATTATTATTATTAGATTGTTCGCATTTATTCTTCAATAAATTAAATATATATTCTAACGAGATGTATCGCCAGTTATTAAACAACTAAAATCACGATTATGCCATCCATTTATCAGAAAAATAGAGAAATTAATCATTTAAAGACTCTTGTTAAAAGTTGAAGATTAAATTAGTCTGTAACAGTTAATTGTCGAAAAATTAATTAAATAATTTTAACGATTAAATGGAATAAAATCGAAACAAATAATGGCTTATGTGTTAAAATAGCGACTCAAATGCGTACAGTAGGATGCAATAACGGCTTAGTATATGACGTGCAATACTCGTTATAGTACGATACGAGTATAGAATGGAGTCACATCACCGAATTTATTACATCGTCGAGTAAAAAACTAAACAATGAGTTAATCCAGAAAGACTTTTAATCGAATTCATATTACTATAGTAGAGAAAATATGACAAAGATCTACACGAATATAAGTTGATAACTTTTATATTTAATCGCCATTTCTATTAAACGTTTATAAATGACTTTTATAACTCACGAGCTTAAAACAAAGTCATTAGCTGTTTAATTACTTAAATTGTTCAATAATTAAGAATAATTTTGTTTTTATAAACATTTAATTATTTTCAAGTAGCTAATAAGGACAATTAAGATAATTACATAACTTAATTAATGCTACATTGGACGGATATTTTGGGGTTAATTTAAGTTCAGAGATATATTAATTAGCATTTTGGTTAATTAAATATGTTATTTAGATATCATGTAAGAGAGTTGTTCATAAAGTTTTCGAGAAGAGAACTGATAATGCGGCAGCAGTGGTAGTCGTTTAATTAATATAACGTATTGGTTATATCATGTAAAAGGATAAAAATTCCGTTTATAGAATTATGGCTTATTAGAAAAATCTTGAATGCATATTTAACATTAACAGTACAGTAGAAGAATTATAAAATTATAAACAAACTTAAAAGAGTACTTTCATTAAAACTGTACCACAAATATGCAGAATAATTGAATAGAATCGAAAGAGTTCTTAACAATAATCGGTAAATAGCATTAAAGTAATATGTGAAGTGTATAATTCAAAGTTTCTGATGAAAAATTACGTTTACAGCTAAAACGACTTCGTTTACAAACATCATCTGATCGTGTGCTTGCTCAAATAGCCTATTTTCCATTTACTTAATAAGTTCATATGATCCTAAGCGAATAACACACGATCCTTTAGTTATTGCATATTTAATTAAAACATTACACGATAGAGATAAAACAGAAAAGTTACACTGGAACATAAAAAAGAAATTGCAAATAATTTAGTCAATGAATATAATTTTCATTAAGCAACAAATTGAAAAACTTCTATAAAACCAAAGTAACGAAATTCTTTCCTTACAAAACAAACTTTAGACTTATAAATTAGAAAATTCTTTAAATAATAACGTTATTACTTCCAATTTTCTTAGAGTTTATTTGATTTCGAAAATATTTACAAGCGTATTTACAATTTGTCGACAAATCAAACACAGAAAGAAGAAGAAAATGAATAGAAAAATTCCATTGCTATTATATACGAACAAAAAAACTATTTATTCAAAAATCGTATACAGTTTTTAAATAAAATTCATAGATAATTTTCAAATTTAATAAAATGTTTATTTGGAAAATTATTGCTATAAATTGGTTTTTGAATGGTACCGATAATATTCAATATTGTATGAGAATAACCAATTTATTTAGAATTATTTTTTAAAATACCTATTTTGCTATTTTGTAATTTTAGCAACATAAATAAAAAAAAATATTTTTCATGATGTTGCATTTTAATTAATTATGAGATTTATTGATATTTTTACATAAAAATCAAAAAAAATTTAATATATATGCATATTAATTTTATTTGAAAATTTTATAAATCAGTAATTAAAAAGTAGACAATTCTACTTGATGCTTATTAAAAAAGAGAGGGAAAAAAATCCTTTTTTTATTTTTTTTTTGCAAAAGTTGAGTGTAAAAGGTCTGTTTGACCATCACTTCATTAAGCACAAGTTTTATGTCGGAATTTTCTTAATTATACAAAATTGCTAAGTTTAAATAAATAATAAAAAAAATATACTGTAAATGGTGATCTACAGAGGGTGATTAGCGTCTAAACCAAAAATTGATTACAGTAATTTAGCCTCAGATTGCAGATTTTACATCCTAAATGCTGCAGCATGCTTCACAAAAGAAGAGCGATACGTAAAACGTGGTGGATCTTTAAAAAAGTTTCGTCTTCTTGTTTGTCTCCATCTAACAACTTTCTGTTTACTAACAATTCCGAAAATTTTGCCATTTATTAATTAAGGCATTAAAATATAAATAAAATATTTAAAAGGACGAAAAAGTCTTCCATTTGAGGATTCGAATGTAGGAAATGTTTTGTCGCTTTTGATGTAAAATATTACGCTAGTTAACTATGTTCTAATCTTAAATATTCGCGAATGTGAATTTTTAAATACGAAAAACTATTCTCATATAAGTTTTAAAGCAAAATTTATTCGAGAAATTTTATGTAATTCGACCGAAATTCGCGAAATTTTAAATTTAAATTTAGCGTAAAATGCCTTAGCGAAATTATCCAATAACATTATCTCTTTTATACCGCATTTAAATTTATAACTTTAGCATTATATATACGCGTTTTATAATTTTTGAAAAATGTGGCTCCGTCTGGCGGTTATTAAAATTCGTTATATGACGTCGGCAGCGGCGTATATTAATTAATTAAAGCGTTCGCGTAAATTTGTTACGGAGACTATAACGGGATTGGACCAATAACATTTTAGTAAAGATTTTTGTGGCGCATGCGATAGATGGAGCTGGTGTGACGATGCAGGAGGACGCCATCTCCGGTGACGCCGCTTTAATTTCCTGTGCATCACGCCAGACACGACGACAGCGCCACAAACGTAAAGCGTAGCGTTCTATCAGTAACGAGTTCATTACGTTGCTGACGGTGCCTAATGTCAGTCACCGTATACTATGGACTTTCCTTCTTGCATTAGTTTACGTCTTACGAGACCAGACTGACATCACACCAACTGTAGGGGAATACAGAGAGTTACGTTACGTCTGAGGTGAGTTCTGTTAGGCTTAACGTCTTATGCCCGAAAGCGTTTTGTCTAGTAAAGTACGTTAGCCCTAACGAACTATCGCTGATTGCGACCTTAACTGGCTTTGGGTTAATGAACCGCTTTAGTTAAAGGATATGTTCCATACTATTATTATTAAAAGATCTGACTAGGTAAAGGTGGTGAGTCATACTGTTAATCGAAAACTAGAGTATTACTGATAGGATTATGGCATCGATGTTATCCCTGGAAGGGGGCCGAGTTCTTTTACCAATCATTCATTGCAGCCATTGTCCCTGCCAGGGGGAGAAGGGTGTTATTGTCGTACAGTGCTGTACCGAACTGAACATATTATCACACGGTCCGATCGGCCCGTTCATGCGTTCGGCTTAACTCCGTCTACGTTTCGATTATATGAGGTCTGATCGAATTTTTTCCCTCCTCCTCTTCCTTCTTATACCGTTTGGGAGAAATTGAAAAAGTGACGTAATCTGATATACTGTATAGGAGTATATATCGATAAGGGATACTGTAAAGTACCGAGCTTACTCTGTCTTGTACTCATGTATATGCGGAAAGGTGCCAGTAGTTTTGATCTAGTTTTTTTTATATATATCTATATATATATTTATTTTTTTCTCTTCTAAATTTCGATTTTTCTCCAAAACGCCAAGTTATTAAGCAAGGAAAAGAAATTTATCCGAAAGCAAATAAACTTGCAAAACTCCGAATTTATATTAAAATACAAAGGAATTGCGACCAAAATTTTGATGCAAACGGAATTAACATAAAAGAATCTGCAGAAATTTGATGGAAAAAAAACGATAAATTTTGTACAACGGTATTAAAATTAGCCAGAAAACAATGTTTGTGTAATGACGTAAAGTGGCTGATATCAAGATGGAGGGATTATTGACACAATAATGACCGACATGAATTTGATCGTTGGTTATGGTAACTATTATGAATATAATTATTAGTTTATTATATACATAATGAACGGTTAAATTGTAGGGAATAATGAATGACGATTTGCATTTAATGATTGTCAAAATTAACGAGGCAATTGTTTTTTTTTTTCTATTTTTAATAATGACCCATTCGCAAAAAGTCTCGACATCGTATTATTTTTGGATGTCACATGGAGAATGGTGAATTGTTAAGCGTGTCCTCTAGGATATCGTTATCGAACTAGATAATATGTCGGTCCGAATAACAAGAGCGATCTTAGCCGATTTTTCTACCACGGAATTGCATTCGTAGTTTTAAATCGACTTCGATCGTTATACAGGCTTACGGGGATGGAAGTTTTTTTTTATTATTGAATGTGTGTGCCATGCCAGCAATCCCAGGTGTTAAAATGACTGACAGAAGAATTGTCAGGTGTTGAAATATTGTTCTGTTGATCATATTGAGTATGATTGATAAAACACCGGAAATAGAACATCGAATATGACTGAGAAAATACCGGAAGCTTATATGACTGACGGCACTAGGAATATAGATTATGACAGTCGCAATACCGATTAATGATTATGACTGACAAACTCTGATGATGCTAGATTAATGATGCAATACTGGCAAAAAGAACGACAGATTTTAATATATTTGACACTACCACTGACAAAATTTAAAATAATAACTTTGACAGATTTTTTTTTAATATTTTTAACGACTCGTTCCAAACTAAAGAACAACAAAAAGAAAAGCGGTCTTTCGAGAACGAAAAGCGGGTTCTTAAACCCGGTTTGCTGTTTAATAAATCGAATACACAGTATGAATTACTTAATTTCCGAATTTCAATTAAGAATATTGATCCCGAACATTTACTACACAAAGAAAATAATTACATATATAAGGCATTACGAGATTAATATCGTTAAAATGGTTGGTTTAACCATTAACGGTAATCCTATAATGGCAACCATTCGGTCAGTAATTTAATAACTTACGTCCTTGATTAGTCATTATGGAAGCTTTATGCCTGGTGTTAAGAGGCATAATGCTAATAGGATTCTACATCAAGGCCTTCTTTGTAATGTTTTAATCAGTACTAAAAAAATGAATTCGTATTAGGTATTAAGCATGAGAACAGAGTAAAAATTCAAAATAAGAATTTAAAGTTTCTGAGATGTTGATGAATTTAGATGTTGATATTTTTTTTTTTTAGATCATTTTCATCTTACTCTCATTCTTATTTATGTTTATAAAGATTAAATGTTGTTGATAAACATTAGCTTTAAAAAAGTGACAAACTTGAGGCGTTGTAGTTAATGCTATATTTAAGAAACTTTATAAAATTTCGAACGCCTTTTTAGCAGCATTTTTAAGCATTTAAAATGTGTTTAGAAAGCTTCTTGCAAAACATTTCGCCCAAAAGTTATTTTCGATTATTATAAACAGTCTGGCACATCTATTGATCAAAATGTCTCAATAAAGAAGCATAAAACATCTTAAAAAGAAAATTATTACAGTTGAATAATCTCTGGTATTATTTATAGAATATAAAAATTTGAAAGAATTAGGTTATTTTGAATGAAATTTGGAGATATTTCTGTAACGGTAGCAATTCTGTTTATCCTTGTTTTGCCATTGAGACCTAGTTATTTTTCCTCGACTCAAACAATACTCTATCTGGCTAATTTAGTTTGAAACAACAGGTCAACGTACCTCATACAAACTGGAGACACCTTAAAGGAAATTAAATAGGCCAGGACTTCGGGGCATTAAAAATTTTGTTTGTCGTTTGAAAGCGTGTACGACCTTTTCGTCTTTTTTTTCCCCCCTTCTCATTTCTAATTTTCTAAATAATGCAGAAGAACATGAC
>WUQG02452608.1:0-12830 GCA_011317285.2 Androctonus mauritanicus | reverse complement strand
ATATGGTCACCCCGGATATAAGGTCAGTTTTTCCAGGTCCGCTGAGGTGACCATATAACGAGGTCTGACTGTATTTAGAAAATATTGGAAACAAATTTCAATGTAAAAATTTATATCTTAATTATACACAAAGTATTTTTCTACACATGCGAAGAATTACATGCAATAGAAGTTGTAAGCAATACAAAAGGGCGAAAACAAAATTTTCCTTTAAAAAAAAATAGTAGTAAGTTCAAGCAGTCGATAAGCAGGTAGTCATTAAGTAAGGAGTACTGTACTGATTTTGCAAGTGTCAATATCAGCTACACATAAAATGTAAAACATATTTTGATCAATTCTTTCAGGTCTTTATTTTTTAGTATCAACAATTTTTAAAAGTTATTAATTTTTTATTTGTTATTTAAAGAAAAATATTGATAAAAAATATCAAACATATCTAATAATCCAATTTCAGTTTTAAATATTTTAATGTAAAAAGTTGAGAGAAAATTTTTGCAATGAAATCCAATATTAAGTGAAGAGGATCCAATTTCTGCTATTCTTTTTAATTTATTCTATAATAAATGATTATATTTTGATCATTTTTCTTTTATATTACCCATAATAAAAAAATTTTTTTAAATAAAACAAGTACATATAATGTACTATAAGTAAAATTTATTAATTTTATCTATTGCATTATCTAGTAAAAATAACTAGTTAAAAGAAATCTATGAAAATTTTCAAGTTTCTTTGAAAATGCTCTCTCTTCATCAAATTAAAAAAATCCTTAAAAACAATTCTGTGAACAATTTTTTTAATTTATTCATAACTAAATGATATAAATTTATTATTTATTTATAATATATAAAAGTTTATAATAATATAAAAATAAATATTGTAATCAGCTTACAAAAAGGTACAGTTAGCCCAGCTACGTAATTTATTGAATTTTAAAATTACTTACTTAAATTTAACTCCTATTTCTGCTGGATTTATTAATTTTGCAGTAGTTTCTCCCATTCCAAAAAGGCCCATTCCTCTTCTTGTTGCTCCACTTCCCATAAGTCCACTAGAACGTCTCATTAACCAAAATATAAATCCAAAGAGTAATATTGTTGGAAGCATGCCTGTGACATTTGATCTAACAAAATAAATATATCAATTTAATTCTGATGTAAAATCAATACATATAATTCCAACCCAGACCCAGTTTACAAGTTAATTCATTCTATTCCATACTAATACAGCAAAAACTTGTAAGTGGGAATTTATTTCCCATATTGTTGCTACAATAGAAACTAAAACAGATCTTCAAACACCATAACCATAGCAGTGGCAGATCTGAATAGCTATAAGGCATAAACTATATGCCCTTCATTATGCTCAATTTCAATCATTTTTACTCAGGTCACCTCCATACAGTTCTAGCTTGTTCTCACTACCGATCCATCCTATCCTACTAATTTTATCCTGTCTTATTCTACTCTCTTAGATTCATACATTAGGCAGCCTAGTGCTATTGTAGTCTTTACTTATTGGATATTCTTTTCATTCTCTTTTAGTGTGTCTTTCAAATTTTTTACTGTTTTTCTGACATATTCTTCATGTATCCCTATATCTATATTAAAATTAGGCAGGTAAAAATCCCCATAAATAAAGTTTCAGCATAATAATCTTTATAGTTTCTTAATATATTAAAATCAATGGGTTTTCAGCAGAATGCAACTAAAGAACCTAGTTTCTTCTCTATCTTCCTTTTCAAAACAGTCAGAAAAGAGTCATAGCTCATGTTGAAGCCTATACATGATTAAATTATACTGATATGATTCAACATCTCCCAGATCAACATCTTTCCTTTCAGTTTTTCATACTACAATTGTTATAACAAAGTAACATAACAAAAATTACTTTATAAAATGTTAACTGTAATCATACTTACAAGCATAATATATTATCTAATTGTACTCCTTTGCTCTTGATGAAATATCTATAATATGCAAACAATCTTTGGAATATTGATTTAAATATTAATTTATCTTATAACAGATCCTGTGGCTAAAGCAGGGCATTGACTTTTGGGATTCTGAATTAATACTGAATGAACCTAATATTTTACAGTTTAATGTCTACACAGGCATATCTTGTTTCCACAATTAGGTTATAGATCACCAATGTAAAGCAAATCACATCTTTTTTTTCATTTGCTAATGCATATAAAAACTTAAAATCATATTTATACTATTATTCATTAAATGCAAAATAGTGCTAGATGTAAAAAAACTTAGCCAGATGGCTGTGTTTTAATGCATATGAATGCCACCTTGGAAGACCAGATTCTATTCCTGGTCTCATACCTTCAGTTTTTCAGAATGGTTCTAAGCTCAGTCCATCTATGTATTAATTTATGTTTTATATATCTATTCTAAGTATTATTTTGCAGTTAATTTTAATTTTAGGATAAAATAAAAAATGGAATATAACTGAGAAATACCGAAATGCCAGGTATGCCTGTATTTATGAAGTTTGATTCAAATCTGTTAAGAAAAGAAATACACTAAAAGTTCTCTATATTGAAATGTGATGAAGACGGTTATATATATCGAAAACATTTTATGTAAATGAATGGGAATAAAATATCATTTCTGCAGTAATAGAGTTTGACATATTTTTATGTTTGATGTAAAGTTTAGTAGATAGTTTCGATTAAGGAAATAATTTAAGCTGAGTCATGGAAATACGATGATAGAATAGACTGAAAAATGTATATACAAAAAAAACTGGAGAGACACACTTGAATTTCTAAAATAGTGCCAGCATAAACAAAGTTTATTTTATGAATATGTATAGGATTACTCTTTCCATTATGAACAAAAGGATCTTGGAAAAAACAAAGTGAAGGTGTTTCTGATATACATTATGCAATGCAAAGAGAATTTTTAAGTTAAGAGCAAGGCAGTTCAAATGGAGAATGATATCTTGGAACATAAGCCATAAAATATTTCATTATTTATAGATAGTATCAAACAGCAGAACAGATTAATAAGTAGCTTGTATAACAAATATGTTAAAAAATTTAAATGATTTTCTATAATCATTTAGGCAGTTAAATGTATAGATATATGTATTTAGAAAATGCAATAAGGTAGTGATTAGTGATATAGATCTTCCACCTCATGTAAAGATAATGATGTTACCAAGCTCTCTATGTGCACCAAGAACAACAAAGGCCTTATGAATTTGAATCTGAGCTTTGATTCTGTTCTGACATTAGTGAAGGAATACAACAAAGAAAATTTTAAACAGGAATTTATTAGGAGAAAGACAAGAAGAAAGCAAAGTCTTATGGGACCCAAACAATAAGCATGTGTCACTAAGATTATGTATGAAGTGGCTGAAAAAAGGAGTAATAATGTGTATGATGAAAGATAAAAAAAAAACTAGTATTAGTAAAGAAGGAAAAGTAAGAACGAATGGAAGAATAATAAATGAGTCAACTGTATTGATTGAAATCGAGTGGACCTGATAGATAAGTTGACAAATAAAGTAAAATGATTATTTAAACAGAAGGACTTAAACTTTTTACACTAAATGCATGGTATAATAATAAAATAAATCTTAATTCTGTCTAAAAACCCTTGATTTTATTGGAAATTTAATAATTTCAAATAATTTGGACTAATGCTAGTGCCATTTCTGAATTAAGAAATAAATCAATAATTAAATTAAGAATGACACCATTTAAGAATTATTAATTGAACTATAATTTTTATTTATTAAAAATTAAGATATTATAATTGTATTTGATCTAAATTAACAAAAATTAAATAATAAGGTAACTATGAATATATTAATACTTACCCATCCATTTCACTTTTATAGACAACTGGTGTAAAATTAGGTGGTTCTATATTCATTTCTAATTGAACATTTTCTAAATTTCTTTCAAAAGTATCAACACTGCCAATGTTGAACCACAGAACATTCTGCAAACAATATCAAATTATAAATTTTGTATAAATTACATTATTATCAATTAGAGGAATTTGTAAATTGTATGATGATCAAAAATATTTAAGTCTTTCTCAGAATTAAATATTTTGAATAAGACAAATGAAATATTTATTTCATAAATTGTTATATATAATTCTTCATATAATGCTAAAAAACACATTTTCATTATATAGCTACCGCAAAGAATCTTCAACCAAAACACAAATAATGTAAAATTCTATAAAATTATTTTAAATAGTGATATCTTGATTGCTTTTAAATATAGATAGTTTTCAACTTTACAAGCTAATTTGAACCTGAAATTGCTCATCAAATAAGAACTTTGCTAACAGTCCCTAAGTATAACATTATGCTTATGCTTTCCCATAGACATAATATTAAATCCAGGGATTCTGTTATTGTAATTTATAAGCAATACAATTTGATCACAATAAAATTAAGTAAAGACTAACAAAATCAATAATTTATCATTATATAATGATTTATTTATCCAAAGAAACGAAAATATAGCCGTTAAAATCAAGCAAATTATAATAATAAAGAAACTATTTATGTCATATAAATGTTAAAGAATTTTTATTCTTCATTAATACTGACAGATTAAGTAAATGATCTTTAATGCTGATGAACTACGATATCTTAAGCATAATGAATGGAAGTTATTTACATAATATTCCAGTAAAACTAGAGGAAAGATACTTCTACTTCTTGGCCACCATTTAAATTTTCCAATTTCATAGCAGACAACAAAGTTTCTGTTACAAAACTAATCATACTGTATAGTATAGCAATGTACAGAGTTGTTTAGGTAAATCTGGAATTTTTAGGCAGAATTTCCAGCAAATTCTGCATGGGCTATAATTTGGTTATAATTTCAACCAACATGGAAGTAATTAATAGAAAAAATAGTGGCTTCTACTTCAACAAGTTGTGAATACGATCGGAGGGCAGTCATTATTGAATCACTTTGTGTGGGAAAACGTGAAAGGAAATCATTGCATAGATTGGCTATAAGATGACTCAAGTTTATGATATAGCCAAGAGGTTCAGGGAGTCTAGCACAGAGGAACTTATTCCTGACCAAGCCAAATATAGAAAGTGATCTGACTGCAAGAGGAGTAATGAATTTGTCTCTGAATTGAAGGAGAAGATTGACCAGAATCCAGGGCGGAGCATGGCTGATCTGGCAAAAGAAATAGGTGTGGCAAGCTCAACAGTCAGTGCTGGCAGTGCAGAAGGATTTGGATTACAAATCTTTTGTCTTCAGGAACCAAAAACTATTGACCAAAAAGAACAAGGTCAATCGGAAAATGAAGGCCCAGGCTCTGCTTAACAACATCAAGCATGATAGCATCGGTTTCCTGAGGTTCTTCTCAGATGAGAAGAATTTTATTCGGGATAAGAAAGTGAATCACCAGAATGCCTCTGATGTGCCCATTGTTATGCACACAAAATTTCCCACCTGTCATGGTCCTGGGAGTCTTAAGCAGTGAGAATGATGTCATGGTGCCACACTTCTTTGAGGAAGGCCTGAGGGTGACTGTAGAACATTATATCAAAGTGCCAGAGACAGGTGTGAAGCCCTGGATGGACAAGGTGGCCACTGGGAGGGACTATGTGTTCCAACAAGACTTGGCTTCAGCTCACAAAGCAAGGAAGACCCAGGCCTGGCTTTTCAGTAATCTGCCCTACCACTGATCACCTGACTTGTGGTCTCCGTCCAGCCAAGACTGCAATCCTCTCGACTATTACAAGTGAGGCATGGTTAAAGCAAAGGTCAATAAGACTCATCATAACACGAAAGACTCCCCAAAGGTTTCTATCCTACAGATGATGACGAATTTAGAGAGAAGAGGTGAAATATGCCTGCAAGGGATTTAGGTCCTGACTCGAAAAAGTCATAGAAGCAAATGGCGGCTATATTGAATGATTTCATTTATTTAACTTTTTATCTAGTTTTCTTATACATTTATTTTTTCCTGCATTTTTGTTTTTATTTACATAGCAATTTTTCTGGATTTACCTAAATGACCCTGTATATGGGTTAAATATCTTTTTTTTATGAATATTTAGCATTTATTTATTGCAATTAATGCTTATATTTTCAATTTTTTTGATAATTCATATTTCAAAAAAAAACTTGCAAACCTGAGAACTCATAAACTAAAAACTATCTATATTTCAATAATAGTTTTTTCTGATCATACAAAAAATTTTAAATTGGGATTAATTTTTTTACTTCAAAAATTTTATATAAAAATTGCATAATAATTACAAATAATATTTTAATTATTTTAATTCTATATCTCATATATTTTACACTTTGGAAAACAAAAACAAAATCACTTATTGGATGCATTGTCATAATGATAAATAGCACTATTCTTTCTGATTATAAAAATAATTTCCCCACACATTCACATAAATCACTACATGAATTTATCACAAGACAATAAATAAACCATAGATCACTCTATTCAATGCTTTTTTTATCATCCAACATTGAAACAGCAATTACAAAATTGAAAATTACTGCTATTAATTTTGATGATTCCTAGTTTAAAGAAAAAGAAAGAATGTATAGGACAGTAAAATTTTTTTATAGATTCATACAGTGTAATAATATCTTTTATACACACATATCTAAAGAGGTGATAATATTTTTATTTAATTGCTTACATTTGATTTTTAAAACTGTAAGAAGTATTACTACTACTTTCTACAGATTGTAATACAGTCATTTGATTACTAAGGATAATAAAAACATTGTTTAAAAAGTTTTCCATAAAATTTAATATATTGTTTGATTTTAAATATTTGGCAAGGTATAGAACTAAAGGTAACCCTGTAGGAGTACCATAAAGTTTAGTGCAGTATTGATTTTGGAACTGAAAATAAACATTTCTAGAAATGAGATCTACAATGTTTGAAATAAGTACATACTATTGGGCAATATTACAATCTTGGAATAATAGATTCTGTTAATCAATGATACAAGAATCAATACATAAATTGGGATACATTAAAATAAAAAATACATAAGAAATTGATATGGAAAAGATTATCTATAAGATATCACAAACAACTTGAAGATTAACAATAAGTTATCAGCACATAACAAAAATACAAAAATTGATATAAAAATATAATAGACATAATCAGTGAGCAAGATAATCATATTAATATAAAAACAATTAATTATTAATACAAATAAATAGATAAAATATATCTCCATAATGTGTGTTTATAAATCACTTATGTAGAGAATAAATTACTAAAATTCATTAGTAATTAAATAATATATAGTAAAAGTTATACTTGTTTAATTAAAGTCAAATAGATTAATGCCATAAGCAATTATATTTATTCGAAACTGATGATGTAGCATTGCATACTTGATAAATGGAAAGATGAATGACAACAATTAGTGTGTTTTCAGTAAAGAATGCATTAAAGATTCCTTACTGTTTATTATAATAAAACATAGTAATAAATTACAGATATTTTAAACAAAAAAAATTCCTTACATTTCCTTCAGTCATATTGCCAGGTAGTAACTTTACTCTAACCCATTTTTTATTTACAACTTCTAATTTTTCAACCTTTAAAAAAAAAAAAAAGTTAATGAAATCATAATTTTTTAAAATTATATTAGTTAAAATGTATACTTACAATTCCTCTTCCCAAATATGAATTAACGAATTCTTTCCATGTTATTTCTTTGTAACGCATTTCATTAAATGCTAATAATCCTAATACACCAAGTGTACTGATTAAGGCAATAGTCATTAATCTATTTTGATTATTAGAGCCTCTGTAAAATATAAATTTTTGTTTAATAAATTCCATATTTTAAGATTTTCATTTCTTATTGAAAATTAATTATAATATATATTCAAAATATTTATTAATAAATGCAGAAATATAACTAACTCTTTGTATTACTTAACACTTTTATACCATAGCATTTAAAATTTAGTCTTTAATAGTTTTCCTATAAAACTACAATACTAAAATTTTATTGATAATTTGATATTTTAATTGTTCATTTTATAGAAATACATATAACTTTATTATTTTTATTATTATACTCATTTTTATATTCTTAAGTATTCATCCTAACTGCTATTACTTTCCATTATAATTTATGTTTATAATACCATGTTTAATATATATATTATATAAATTAACATATATTTATTTCCGTTTTTAAAATCATATTCAATATAAATTATTCTAAGCATCTGTAGCATTTGTAAATCTGTTGCATTTGTGTGTCAAGTCAATTGATGATGGTTGCAAAGCTGAAAGCATTTTTGAAATACAGTTTCTTGTGTGAATAAAGTATCTGCTTTAAGTCTTGATAATTTTTTCTATATTGTTTATTTTAATTTATCATCACTCTAGAGAGTACAGTGATTCTCAAGCTTTTTGAAGTTGGGCACATTTAAAATCCTACAAATAATTGTAGGCACACTGTACACAAATTTCTGAGAAGTATGTTATCACTTGACCAACAAAGTCTACGTCAAAAAATGAGGTCTATATCAATCATCTCTAATCATGTGACATTTCCCGCCTTTTCCCGGAAAAATGGTTGGCATCTTCCGCATTGAGAAAGAATCCATTTGGTATTGTCGAAGTATGAATTGTAGACAAATAAAATCAAAACTGGCAACTCTAATTCAATGCAGAATGCGTTCATTGATTTAGTACAAGTATTTTTACAGATCATTGCTTATTTTCACTGGAGAGAAATCAAATGTTCACCATTTTAGTAATGAAATGGCGAAGAACTAGAATAACTATGTGATTAACCATGAATAACTAGAATGGTGTAGAATAATTATATTTATTTTTATATCTGGACACACATTTCTCTGGAATACCGTAGGGCGCACCCGGAAATCTTCTAGGACGCATACTTTGAGAACCACTGGTATACAGGAAGGAGAAGTATACACTATTTCTAATTTCAAAATGACTAAACGAGCTACACACGCATAAACTGTCAGGGATAAGAATACGGTTAATTAGATTAAACATCCACTGCTGTAGCAAGGAAGATGAAGAGAGAGTGAATTATAGAACAGACCAGACAATACAGCAGTATTAAGATGATAAAACAGAGAAAGGAATAGAAAATAATAGAAGAAAAAGGGCAGAGAAAAAAATTGCAAGAGTCTCTGGCATATGCAGTTTTAGTTGCAAGCTCTAAGTGAGAGATGCCACCAGGGCTCTCACTTAGAGCTTGCAACTGAGGAAAGGGAGAGCCCAGCTGGAACATTAGCCTGAGGCCCATGGCTGTTAAACCCTTTCCTTGTTTTGTATTTTAATGATGTAATTATGTATGTAATACATGATTTCTTTTTGTAATGTTTTTTTTTCTTTTTTTGTAATATATTTTTTAAAAACTATGTATTTCTGTTCAGTATTAGTGAGTTATTAATCAATATTTATACACAATTTTACAATATACATACAAACATAATACAAAATATACGAGTCCGTCACATTTATGTATGGAGGGCCCTCAAATAAATCTTTATCTAAATAATAAATATTAATAATGGATATAACAAAGAGCAAATTAGTTTTGAAATGATACTTGTGCTAAATTTAATCTACATAACTATCAGCTGACTGGAAGAGAAGATATGTGATAGAGCTGGACTCCCAGTGTGACAAACTCAGCAGCAAGAAAACTCTTACAAACTGATCACGATACAAGTGTTGTCAACACATTATCACTTTATAATGTTATTGGGTAGTAGTGCTTAAAACTATCTTTTTCATAAAATGTTTAAATTCTGTTCAACACAGAAGTTGCTCACAAAGGAATTTGATATGATAATTGAATATATTACTATGCATGAGTATACATTCGATTTTATATATAAGATTTATTGTAAGGAATTAAAAAAACAAACAAATATGATGCAAACTAGAAACAAAACAAACATGGATAATAGCCAGATGAATATATAGGTACAGTACTATAGAATATGAAACATAAGATTGTACTTAGAAGAAAACCTAGATTGTTAAACTTCAAAATGATGACAGATATTTTAACAATCAGAATTTGAATATTTATACTATCCCAATTGAAGATATGAATAAAAGGATTAGAAGTATATACATTGGTAAAATGGACAGAAACTTCAGAAAAAGAACTATAAAACATCAAAGAGACATAAGATATTGTAGGGAAAAAATATACTAAGCTATGAAGCAAAAATCACAATACAGAAATTAAATAAGATGAGGCTATACTGTGGTTGGGGTACAATTTAAAAAAAGTAAACAATCTGGGAGAAATTAGTATAGCAGAAATGTTAGAAATTATTAGAATGAGATCAATGATGAAAAGCAATGCTATTAACAACAATCAATTTAGGTCAGTCTGATGATTAGTGATAGTTTGCACTAAGAGACTTCTATTTATTTAAATTTAAGAAATTATTAGTAATTGCTAAGGTTAAAATATATTTAATGTCAGATAATTATTACAGATGTTATAATTTGTGTAGAGCATATATTCTTTCATTTCTTATAAAAGAACTGTCATAATTTAAATTATTTCACATTTACATTAATTCTTTGTCAGTTTTTTGAAACATATTTTTTAGTTTTGGAACAATATTTAAATCATTGAATATTCTGTTGTCTGAAGGAAATAAAGATAATGAAAAAGAATGTTAACAAAAACATATCATTAAAATTTTTTTTAGTCTAAAGCACTAGTTATAAGTGAGACAGTATCTATCAGAAAGAGAGGCAACAGGGCAGTTGCCCTAGGCATCATGATTTTAGAGGCCTCAATATATAACTCAAAAATATATTTGAGATAAAAATATATATTTATATTTTTATACTGTTTGAGCTTGTCAAAATTTGAAATTCTCTATCAATGTTTTCACTTTTCTTGTACACTTACCATTGTATATTTGTCAGTTTTGTTTTGTTTTGATTTTTTCCTCAAAAATATTACTTGTCCTGGGCCTTATATTTCCTCTGAAAGTCTCCGAGTGTAGATATTTAATTTACAAGGCAAAACCTGTTTATGTGAACTTTTATTCTTATTGTGTCTGTTTTAATTTCTCTCTCTTTTTTTTAAATTATAATTGATTATTTAGTATACTACACTAATCAATCATTTATTTCATTTACTTTATAGGGAACTGTGCATGTGTATATGTAAAAACTGAATCATCAAACATTTTTTTGTGTATGTTCTTTCTCAAATCTGTCTTGATTATAGTGAAACTGATGAAGCTAATATATAGCCATAAATGTCATTTCAGATTATTATAGTCAACTGTGGATATAGTGGATTTGGTTGGAGCAAACATTCAATTATAGTGAGCATATTGTTTGCCCCAATCCATATGCATTTTGATGTATGCGAATAATTTATTTATTTTGGTTATAATGAACTCTCACTTTGGTTTTAGTGAATACAGAATAGAGATTATAAAAAATCATCTCATTCTAACATCATAATTCTTTGAAAAAACTTTGTCGTTTAATTTAGGGATTGCTAAATGCAATTTTCTTCATATATTATACTTTATTGCTACACTGGCAAATTGCTAATTATGTCAGAAAAGAAAGATTTTCAGTTTTAAATGTTAATGGCATCATCAAACATCACAATATGGCAGTGTGCAGAATGCTAAAATAATTTAAAACTGCAATAGTATGATTTTTATACAACTTATTAAAATAAGCACATAAAATTAAAAAAAAATTTGTTATTAGTCACAGAAAATTTTTTTTAAATCTAAAATAAATACTCTGAAATATTGTTTAAACCAAATACTTCTATTCAAATTAATTCCTAGTGTGATAATTCCAAATTAAACTTTAACGATTAATTTTCAAATCACGGTCATGGTGTTATCATCTGTTGAATTAATAATTAATTTTTAAATTTGAACTAAGGTGATTATATATAGTTATTAATAATTAGATTATAATTTTTAAATTAATTACTAGACAGTGCCACATTAGTTCAAATTTAAAAATTGATTAATTATTAATTCAACAGATGGTGGCAGCATAGCCTTGACTTGAAAATTAATTGTTAAAAATTAAAAGTGTAATTCAGAATTATTACCCTAGGGGTTAATTTGGTTAGAAGTATTTGGTTTAACTGTTGTTGCTATCTTAGTGAGTTTCAATTTAGAGTATAATAATGTTTAAGTTTAATAATAACAAAAAAAATATTTTATGATAGAAAATTAAGTATTTAAGACTTTTTATTAACTTTTAATTAATAAAATATTGACATATTTGATTAAAATAGATATCTATTAATCTATATTGAATTATGATATTTCATTTTCAAAAAGATATTTAAAAAAGATTAAAAAATGTAACAGGAATTAGTCGGCAATCAAATGTAATCATCATACTGGGAATGGCATCATATTGGTTATTCAGATATAATGAACAAAATATTAGGAGGCCGTAGAAGTTCATTATAACCAGAGTCAACTATATACAGTATCAAACATTTTTATTCATGTTCATTACAATTTTTGTTTTCTTATATATAATTATGTTATTTTTATAATTGTTTAAAATAACTATAAATGGCTGAATATATATGAGATTATAATTTAAATCATTAATGATTTGCTACTATTCAAATCACTATACATACACAGATAGTACTTGACTTATGATGATGTAATCAATAAAATCTGTGATTGATCTATACCAGTGGTTCTTAAACTTATGTAGTCCGAGGACCCCCTCTTGAACAACATTTTTTTTGCGGACCCCATCCCAACCCTAGACATTGTACATCATTCTTGAGACTTAACTTC